>JAVQJL010047058.1:0-32901 GCA_036024295.1 Nannoperca obscura
AGGAGAGGAGAGGAGAGGAGAGGAGAGGAGAGGAGAGGAGAGGAGAGGAGAGGAGAGGAGAGGGGTAAGAATGCAAGGTGAGAGGAGATTATAGAGGAGACAAGACGAGAGGAGAGGAGACAAGGTGAGAGGAGATTATAGAGGAGACAAGACGAGAGGAGAGGAGACAAGGTGAGAGGAGATAAGAGACAAAAGGGAAGGAGAGGAGACCAGGCCAATGAAGAGGAGCAGAGAAGAGTAGAGAAGAAAATTGGAAGATAGGAGCTTACAAATCAAAAGGGGTACATCTTTGTACCAAACAACTATAAAAACTATGATTTCAAAGACATACTGATTGATTACATTGCCTTTTTATACACAGAACATAATATGTGTTGAATGCTGCCTGACTGCTGAAAAAGGCAGAGGTATGTCTGCTGAAAAGGAACCAAAGCACATTCAGTACATGTTTAAATCAGACACACAATAGGGGATATCTACAATAACAGAATATGACAGTGGAATAATGATCCTGCACTGAGCACTCAAGTCCAAAACTCAAGTAAATACCAAAGCTGATTATATGGAATGCTATACAAATGAAAAATATTGGTCTTAAAAAAAATACCAAATAAGCCTGGTATTAACGTTCATATTCTTTGTATTATCCCTCACATGTAAATAGAAGACAAATGTGCCTTTTTTTATACAGAATTTAGAAATTCACAAAATAAATAAATTCGCTATGGCCTTAAAATTGAATCTCAATTGTATATTATATGTATATTAATATATATACTGTATATATATATATATATATATAATTCCATTTCATATAAACAGGATTTAAACCTTGGAGACTCTGAAGCAGAGGCTGATAAAATCTGTTTTATCCTGTATTCTTTCTCTGCCTACGATTTGCAGCTCTATACAAACAGTTTTGATGTTGGACTGTCCTTGGTGGACATAAAATGCCCATTTCCATAGTAACACAGTGTTTTAAGGCCAGAAGTAATAGAGAATGAATGCATATTTTTTTTGTTTATATGAAAATAAATGATTAATAAGTTCTTAGACATCTGAAAGTCTGAAAAGCCAGTTAAGTCCATTTTTCATATTTTTCCCCAACATTTCAAAGACAGAGTCTTGAGCTGTTTGAACTTCCTGTAAGGCACTCTTCAATTAAACTCTAAGATGTGTGGGTTTTCACTGCATTGGACACCGTGACACACCATCCATCCCTCATCCACAGGAACAGAAACTTGTATGTGGTTTAAAACACACATACCCTTCTGCACATTTTCAGAAGTCTGATTTCATTGCACCATTTGGCATTCAGTTCCCAGATTTGGTTTGTTGCATTATCCTCTGAAAAGATACAAATCCAATGAGATGTAAGGTAAGAAAATTATTAACTGGCACATTTGGTAGACAGGGATCCCTGGTTAATCCAATGGCTGTTCTCCTAGAGGGGGATCTTGTTTCATGTGCGAGTGTGTTTCCGTGTTGCTGTCCGTATCTGTGTGTGTTGGGGTTAATGTTTATGGAAAAATTTTAAAAGTGACTTCTTAGAAAAACTGAACACTCCCTTGATTTTTAAAATTAGGCACATGGTCACAAAATATGTGAGTAAACAATAAATCCTGAGGCTGAACTGACCCATTTTTAAGAGCAACACACAGCTAGATCCCTCGCTCTGATCTTTGATCAGATCACTGTTGTAGGAAAATAACAAAACATCAAGTTTGTGGTCAAAATGATTCAATTGTTGTTTTTGGTTCAGCTTGTGTGGAGGAGTCCTGCAGCCCTAAGCCTCTGCAGGCTCTGTTTTTATCTGGATAAAGTTTGCAGGCAATTGGACAGACAGCGGCAGCTCCTGCAGGCCTTTGATTCCCTGCTCAGGCTGCAGGGACATCTCCCCACGCACTTCCAGCTCCTCCACAGGGGTCAGGCCCTCACTAGGGCTGCTGCTCTGGGAGGAATATCCATTAATTATACTTCCACTTGCAGCCTCGTGACCCTGGCTTTGACTGGTATCAATGATCACAGTCCTATACTGCAGCTCTGCTTCCCCTACCTCAATCTCTTCTCTCTCAAACGTATGTGCCGCCAGTGATGGATCACCGTTCACCATAGACTGGAAGTAGCTGGGGTCTAGGAGCTCTTCTTTGACCTGCAGCCCCTGGAGGTCGCTGGATTTGAGCACGGTGGCAATTACTGTGCCAGGCTGCTGTGCCACCATGGTCTGCCCGCAGGATGTATTGATGGTGACCAGACGAGGAAGGTTGAGGCTGGAAGCAGTGGAACTAATGACTCCTGGAGAAGAAGCACAGGGGGAGGTGGTGGAGCAGGACACAGTGGAGGAGCCCAGACTGGTGACCAGGAGCTGCTGAGGGAGGCCGTCCTGCAGGCTGTTGGCTCCCCCTGCTAGAGAGGCCGTCTGGATGGTGAGCACATCTTTACCACCTGCGGTGGTGGAGGGCATGGCATGAAGAATAACCCGAGGGGGGGAGGAGTGGCTGGAGTCCCCGTTGGCCAGAACAGTGGTAAGGGGAACAGACTGAAGAGAGCCGGGAGATGTCAGGACCATAGGAACAGATGCAGGAGCAGAGATGGTCCTGAAAAGACAAAATGAATTGAATATGTACTCATCTTCTCTGACAGAGATGTTTTAAGAAAATATTAAGTTTGTATCTTTGCAAATACAGACAAGGATTCTTTTTTACATGGAATACTATTGAGAAAGTTACCCAGTGCACAGCAATGATCCTTAACAGCAGAACTAAAGCCCTTATTAATACAACAAACAGTGTTGTCAGCTGTACTGCAGAAGTCATTATCTAACTGCAGACAATTGTCAACAGCTTAGAAAAAAGCCAAGAGGACCAAAGATTTGGGTCAGCGCCTCTCTGACATTACAAAAAATGGACTTTATAAGCTTTACAAAAGTAGCATGTACTGCAGCGCTAACTGGATTTGATTGGATTATATGATACAGGTTTTGCGGTTACTGCGTCCACTCCTCTGCATCAAAGGTTTAATCAAACCGCTGATCTAAATTTCTGAAAAGCTGACTTTCTGTAGATACAAGGTTTCAAGATAGAGTTGAACTCCCTTACAAGTTGCAGCCATGAATAAAAGGTTGACAAACGTAGAGTCAGTCCTATTATTAGTCAAGTGCATTTCTGTGCATGTGTGTATGAGCACCACATTATGACAACTTTGTGTGTGTCAGGGGTTCACAAATCTGTGAATTTCCAGGACGGATAAATAAACTTTACACTTGAAAACTCATTTGAATCTGAAGATTTCTTCTATCAAAGCATCCTGTCTGTTTGGAATATAGCCTGTCCGATGCAGGAGACTTTTAAGGTCCATCCTGATGTTGATATTTGACAGTTACTTTCTCGGCAAGAAAGCAAATAGGTGTATTTCACAAAATGTCAAACAGTACTTTAAATTGCTTATTTTTAGTGAATTTTGACCAAGACATGTACTGAGCGGGACATTTTATAATTTAAAACTTGTCAGTGTTTTCTGGTGGATAAACTATGTATTAGGGACACTGTTTCTGAATAATCTCAAACAACATTTCTGTACTGCAGTTTCACCAAGATATGCGTCGATATATCCGGAATAAGCTAATATAACCCCTGCCGATTCATAAGTCTAGCGCTAGTTTGAAAGATCATGAAACCTCTGATCAGAAATGAATGTTTTCTAGCACCCACTGTGCCACATTCAAATAAAAATGAAACAAAACCATTCTTCATTTATCTGACAGTCCCACTCAGAAGACTTGCAGTAAAAGTGTGTGCAAAGAATGTGTGTTCCTCTTGCTAGTCTCCTACCTCATAGCTTGAGCCGGATCTTGGACAACCGACCCATGGCTGGTCTGAAACACATGGACGGACTGAAGGAGATGATCAGTCTGTCCGCCGTTGGCTTCCTGGTATAGATATTCATCATTAGCCTCCTTCTTCATCTGCTTAACTGAGACTTGGTGGTGACCATGAGCCCTCCCGTGCCCTTTGGACCCTCCGCGGACCATAGACCGCCCGTTGGTAGATCTCTGATTCCCGTAGGCGGCATTGGCATCAGAGCCTGTGTCTTCATCCTCGATCACCACCAGATCAGCTGGCATCTCTTTAAACTGATAGACCAGCCGCTGCCCCTCCACTTTAGCCAGGATGCCTCTCTGATAGTAGTACCTAAATGAGAAAGTAGATAAAAAGCTGCTAATCACATTACAGACATTAGCATCATTCAAATTTAACAGCCTCATAACATTTTAAACTGTCACTCCAGCGACATATCTGTCATATCTGACAGATATCTGAACATATCTGTCTGCAGGGTTCAGAGCTAAATGGGAGCTAACATGTGTGACAATGAAGATTTAGAAAATGGTGCTCATTCGCACAATCCCCTTACCTGAGAGCTCTTCCCATTGTCTCATAGTTCATGTCAGGCTTGTTCTTGTGTTTGCCCCACAACTTTGAAACGGCTTTGGAGTCCACCAGCTTAAAGATGCCTTTCTCCCGCTGTGTCCACTTAATGTATTTGGGACAGGTGTTTTTATCCTGCAGTAAAGCCAGAAGGAATTCCCACAGGTAGATCGTGTTGCCTGCAAATTGGGAGGAAATAAATTAAGTCAAGCACCTCAGACATTCATGGACGTGGGGGTAGAGCTGTGCTTTAGACATCTATAATTAATTTGAAAGCTATGCAGTTACAGGATAATCTACTCTTTTCTTAAAAACATTGTTGTGTCAGTTGTGTGTGTGCATGTGTGTCACGGAAGGGAATTAATTGGACCAAGCCTGGGAGTAGATTACTCTCATTTGTGAGATGCTTTGGCCAGAAGTGGTTAAAAACAGCCACGCTCCCAGTAGTCACTTGAAGCTTAGACACCGTGACAGGGTGATGTATATGTGTGCAGCTGAACCTGCCGTCCCCAGCCCCCTCCTCGTTGTGTCACACTGTATGGCACAATGAGGGTTCACATCGAGCAGCACAAGTCTGCATCTATTGGTAGAGCATCAATGTGCCCTCCAGCCTGCAATCACTTCTGTTTCCCTGTGAAACACAGCACTCTGAGATCCCCTCATCCATTAGCTCGCACAGATTCAACCCCTGCTGGACTGCAAGGGTTGAAGACTGCTTTTTGCACACTCCACAGGAGGAAACAGAGCGCACACAAGAGGAGGAGAGACCTTGATTTTTATTGGCTCATTACATAGGAATGGGCTAGTTAGTGAGGCTTACCTTTGCCCTCTTTGCTCTTCTTCCTGAGTGGAAGGTTAGGGGTGGTGATAGGGGAGCAGGGACGCACCGCCCGTGGCTTCCGCACTATGATTCAAATTGAGGGGTAGTGTGTTATAAAGTGAGAGGTCACAATAAAATCATGCAATTACCTACAACACTGACATTTTTGTACAAGATATAATTTCTGTGTTCTCATGAGCAGGAGTGGGGTGACAGTGTTACCTTTGGTTTTTTTCTGCGGTTTCAAGGGACACTTTTGGGGTACCTCATCCATGGATGAAGTGTCCTCGTCTAGGGACATGTCAAGGGCACCATTATCCATCTGGTCAGGCCTCAGAGGGACATATGTCAAGTCTGATTCCAGCAGAGTGCCGTAGGTATGAACTATACATAAACAAGAGATACAGAAACACAGACATACCATGAATAGAACACAAGGAATGTATATTGTGCTCAAAATATGAACAATGTTAAATCACAGTTGAAAGGTTTGTTACCATTTTTTAAATTATAGCATATATTAAATAACTTACTCATGCGCTTCTCGTCCAAAATGTTGTTTGGAGATTCCATGTTAAGAAGAGCGGCGGCAGCTTCATTTGTCTCCATGCTGTCCTCTGCACCAGAGACTGTTGTTTCTGTCCACCACACGACAACAAACTCATTAATAAGAAATCCTTGTATGTAGCTACTTTTTATATTGTGGTATTAAGGTACGTGTATGCCTGCATGACTACCAGGTTCCTTTTCACGTCTGCTTTTGTGTTTGCACACAAATTGCTATATTTATGAATAAAAAAGGGAAAATAGGAAATAGGGCCCTTGAGCAGGGAAAAGTACCAGCTAAGAATTATTACTTATTATAATTACTAAGCATTATTTTCACATTGTCATTTACTAATAATTTTCAATACGTTTCCAAGAAATAGCAATGTCATTTAGTACTCATTTTAAGGAAAATATGAAAGTTCTTTCAAAGTGAAAAATATTATTTTTAATATGAAAAAATTATTCATTCATGTATTATTGTCAAGGTTGTCCTCTGTGTATGCTGAATTGTATGCCTGCATATAGAAAAATTTCAAATTTTTGCATAATCAGGTAAGCTATTTTACAATGACTAAAACTCTAGGTTATACTAGAAATTCATTATTATTAAGTACTTGGAAGTCTTCCAATTGAACATTGTCAACAATTAGTATCAAAATACATAGTTCGTATAGCACTACATAGATGGTGAGATTCACATTTGTTATATTATAAAGATTTAGTTGTGAATCTGAGCAGAGACCATATGTGTAGACTGTGATTTCCCTGCTTTGTGTGATCTTCCACGTGTTTGCTAATGGCTGTGATCTGGAGTTAAACACTAGTGTATTGTGCATGGACCTAACATCCCTTGAAGGACAGTAAAGTAAAACATCTTTACCCGAGAGGTCCACCCCTCCCACCAAGATGGAAGGCTCCTCCACGACATGGAGAGTGGTGTCCACCATGATGCCGTTGGTCACCTCGTCGGACTCCAGGCCTGAATAGACCTGCAGCAGATCGGCTGCGGGCACCTGCTCAACAATCACCGCTGGGAATACTGACGGGTCGTCCAGCTGAACAGAGTGAGGACACACATACAGAGAAAGGTATGAGATGTGGTAACACAAGAGCTATCATTGGGAGGCAGGGGACAGACGCTCTTAGCACATACGCGTGTGTATATGCAATAAAAACACCATTAATTCCTCCACTACACATCATAAATGCAATATAAAAACCCCAGATGACATCAGATTAATGCTTTAACCGGATTTGGTCTCTTATTTTTATTGCCTTGTAAAATATTGTAGATTCATACTCAATTTCAGCTAATGTGGAGGCAGATAGCATGGAGGAGAGTTAATTTCTGTGGTGTTGCAGCAGCCCACAGGGACACCCTGAAGAAGACAGGAACCAGCTGTTTGATTTGGCCTACTTCTCCCGAGAAGTTAATCTTATGCTCAGGAATTATATAAGCCCAAATGAATGTTAATGGATCAATCATGAATTGCAGGCAAGCACCCACTTCATCATGTCCTGAATGTGCTTTGGGAATTCTAACCCCGCCGTCTCATTTCAGGCACGACAAAGCCTGATGCAGGAAGTATTGAGGGGACAGAGGGAATTAGAGTTTGGGCCAATCGAGGAACAGCTGAGAAGCCCAACATACTTAAGAGCTCCTCAAACACAGACTGTGTCAAGAGTGCTCATTGGGCGCTTGGTTCGTGTCAATGGGAGGGACATGGGGACTAATTCAGTCATATGGTCCTCTAAAACTCTTCTTTTTATGTTTTTCTGATTCTGGTACCTTATGTAAAAGCTGTCAATGTCTTTATTTTACAGAGCATGAAAAACAGAGGCAGATCTGATTTAGAAATCATCAAGCAAAATTGAAAATTGTCATGCCAAAAAGGAATGGCTTTTTGTTTTACATGAATCCTTTGGTGCAAAACAACTCAGAGTCAACTGACCACCAGCAGATGGCAGCAGACTACACTTCAAAGATGTACCGAAATCATTTCTTCTACCCAGTTAGTGCTAAGCAGCTAATGCAACGGCTTTGGTGGTTTAAGGAATGGCTTCTAAATGTACTTGTTTACGTCCAAACCACAATGAAACACAATAATGACAACATCTTAACAGCACTGTTTTGGCCCACCAGAGATGGAGAGCGCATTCCATCTTTTCTGCAGTTGAAAGATGAGTGAAACTGAATGTATCAAACAACTTCTCAATACCATGCAGCCTATAATGAGAGTGCAACTTACAATACAGCCCTACATACTGCAACAACTACAATATTTGCACTGTTTACTGAACAAACATTTTCAGTCACTCAGCAGAAAAGCACTTCATTACATAGAAAATGTTAAGTGGTGGCCTCCTGCCACCTTAAATGCGCATGGGTGCATTAGGTAGTATTATTTAATACTATTATTACATGTTTTTACCAAACAATGTAGATCAATTAAGACCACATTCATACAAGCATGACCTGATTTAAAAGTGGAACAGGATAGAGAAAAAGGTGCAGTAGGAGGAACTGAATAGAGGCTTATCTGTCTCTTTGGACAAGTGTCCATTGTTGGTTTGGACCTCTGGGGCATACCAGGTGTCTGGGTTTTGGGCCGTGGCGGTGGGAAGAGGGGGCAATGGAGTCCATGGATACACTCCCATTTCGGCTACATTTTAACCAGGAAACGATCAGACTGGCTCATTATTTGGACAGAGTGTCAAACAGTTAGGCCTCCTGAGTAAGATGAGCAGTAATTACCCAATGATTGTATATTAGTAATTGTATACTGTATAACATAATGTAGGTGTCTGTGATTCGAGAGAAAAAATGGCTCCACAAGACGTCTATCATAACTTTGAAGATCAACAACAAACAGCGTATGTCATCTCAGCAGAAAAACCTTGAGGCCTCCTGGGGCTAATAAAAACCCTGAGATTTGCTTTGACTACAGATGCTATCAATGTCTCACTGACATACACTGAATATTTCCCATTAATCTGAGTCTTTAGTAGACATATCATCGGATAGCTAGAAACATTTCGTCTTGGTTTAAAATGATGTTTGCTGTCCTTGAGTGAAAGTCAGTCATGTGTGTAGACAAAGGCATTTTCACTATTGGTCTGCTGAGCTCCTGAAACAGAAGCACCTCCCACCCGCTCCCCTCCTGTCAAACGCAGAAAGCCTGGCAGTTTGCTGACAGCGCGTGACACGTCTGAAGCTGCTGTCTCTGCTGCTGTTTTGATGCTAACCCGATTCTGTTTTTGCTGGGAACACCTTCAAACTAGTCTTGTATTGTAATGTAAACCAAGTATTGATTTGACAATTTAAAAAGCATGTTGCAATGTAAAATAATAACTATGAAAGAGGGAGGCTGCTGTTTAAAGGTGGTCGACATGTAACACAGTCTAACATAATATTTAAAATCCTTAAGATTTGCTTGTTCCTCTTTGTTGACTGTAACAAGGTTTCTAGTAGGGAAACAGGAGCGATAAGAATCAGGGCGATTTGCATTTCTGAGTTCCCCTTTCCGCCTTTGAAAGCAACAGCATCTGTGCAAGCTGTTCCCCCCACACCCCACTCTCTTCTGCTTTACCTGCCCAACCACAATGGAACTGTCTGTAATATCCTCATAATCACGACATTTGAGAGCGTAGCAGCTTGCAGCGTGAGGGATACTATCATGTTTAAAAATGGCTTTGTTTCTGATGACTTGAAATGTAGAAACTCTTTAAAATTTTTATTTCAACATCAAGAGAACAAGTTTGGATCAGATGCTAAGGATCATTCTGCAGTCATGATACACCTTCGGGAGCTACTTATTGACTTAAAAACCAATATAGCATGGCTAATCATTACAGAACCTACCCTATGATTTCACTAAGCTACAACAGCTTTATTGTAATGAAAATAAATCTTTACAACCATCAGAAACAAAATGGCCACTGCAGTCGTATGTTAGTGTGCTGTTCCTTTTTGGGGGTATTTCCAGGACTTGGTAAATAGGGGCATAGTGCTTGCAAAACAGGCTGAGTGGGTGCAGCAAGGAACAAAACTGTAGCGCTTGAACAATGCAAGACCTTTTAGTGGAATTATCCCATCCCTTCCAAGCAGCCTTGTAACTGGTCGGTCAGGTTAGGCCTGAACTCGTGCTATTCAGGGATCCAGTGACAACTTGTCACTCTAGATACACACATACAGATACCAGTACACATAAACACACATACAACCACACTTACAATCAAGCCTGCTCCACAGGATTCAAACACGGGTGTGGGGATGAGATAACTGCACACCTGACCAGGGCAATGAAAAGACACATAGGCACAGTTTCACATCGTATGCACACAGTAACCTTGGTGCCATAAACACATTCATGGTCAAGCCTAATCCTTTCCCTCCCACGCACCCTAATCTCGCTGCAGGTTTTCCAGTCTTTCCATTTCTGTGCTCCCAGCAGCCCACACTCTTCTTCCCAGACCTCCTCTCTGCTCCATCCTCCCCTCCGCCTGTCTCAATCCCATGAACATGTTGTCAGAGTTAAAGATCACAGGCTCTGAGCCACAGCTCCTACCCCAGTGACCATGCTGTTTACACAAGTTTTGTTTGCCCTGCTATGAAAAGTCTTACATTCATCAACAAGATCATATACACTAGATCTGGTTGACAAAGACGGATGTTCAAACACTGGTCCATACGATCAAACAGAAATTAATTATAGGCATGGTCATGCGGAAAAGCAACAAACAATTGGATTTAAAAAGTTTAAAATGTGGTTTCCCCTGTTTGATACTTACCTGATTGATTTCATCCATCCCGTTGCTGGCGAATTCAAACACCAGTTCACTGGGCTGTACTGCAGTCGTCATGGCAGCAAAGTTCAAAGGGCAGAAAGCAGCCTAATATATCCTGGCTACGACTAGTCCTGGCTCCTCGTCTGCACAGGACAGAGACTCAGCTTCACCTCACAAAATGGCTTCCCTGTCGTCCTCCTGTTCTCTAATCTGGGTGGTTAGCACTCTGAGAGAGAGACCACGAGTTTCAGAGGAGTGCTGTGGCCCAGGTGGGAGCAGCCTCGTCCCTCTCTGACACGGAGGCTGGGTCCCTCTGCGCCTGGAGCATCTACACCTGGCAGAGAAAGAAAGAGATAGGGGCTAAGGTCAGTAGACATATTAGATCAGTTTATTTTCACTGAGAGACGACAGAGGCCGGGAGGAGCAGTGAGTGTACAGAGAAAGAGTCCTTGTGTGAGGGGATGAAAATCCAGAGCATCCATTTGAGGCATAAAAACTCACTATTCAGATAATAGTCAGACCTACACAGCTTCAGGCAGGATACACGTATCTGGGCTATGTCTAGATCTGATGTTCAAAGCTGAAAAACCTACAAGTTTCAGCAGAGAAACCAGATCACTGCTGCCAGATCACGCCCGCATCCCTGTCTCAAAAACCCTCACCCTCAATTAACTCACAAAGCGAGTCAAGACCAAGCAAAAAAAGTCTTCTGTGCTCGCCAGAAAAACATTTTTGCATGGGTTTCAAGCTTAATGACAATGCAATTGTATCATCAGAAAGCTATTTTTGATTTTGTACAGTTACTTTTTCTTAAAATACCTTCATCATAATCCAAATATTTGAGATATGAAACCAAAATATTTAAACGGTTGGCCTCATTTGTCCATCCATTTCAGGCTCTGACGCTTAAAAGATGAAACTATGTTAAAACATTACTAAAATGATCTTCTGAATGAGCTAGAGCGGCAACTTACTATCAATGAATATGTCTGTATTCTTGTTGATTAATTAGTTAATTTTATGTTCAATAAAATATCAGAAAACAACAAAAGATGCAGATCACAATATCCTAGAGCACCAAGTGACATCTTCAAATTGCTTATTTTGTCAGACAAAAAATCCAGACCACTAAAATATTCAATTCACTATAAAGTAAGAGCAAAAGTTAAAGCAGCAAATTCTCACAGCTGGGAACCTGGAACCATCAAATGTCTGCTGGAAAAATAACTTTTGACTCAATTACCACAATAGTTGCCGATTGATTTTCTTTCCATCAACTAATCCGTTAACTTTTGCAGCTCTAAAATAAACAAAACAACATATCAGAGTATAGTCAGGAGGATCTCAGTGCACAACTCATTTTGATCACTAAGGCCTCTCATTTTATAGCGGTCTCTCTCCCTGAAGTGAAGACACCCCTCAGCACACCACCCTGGATTATAAGGCTCAGGGGGCTGATATTGTGATCACATGAGTGAGTGCTGGGGCGGAGAGGGGTCTGAACGAACCCTTCTTCTACACAGAGAAGAGATCATTCCTTGGATGATGCTCTAGAATCCCCTCTGTGCAGACCCTAGGGGTAATACTGTGATCACAAGCAGTGGGGGAGGGATAACAAGTGGTCGTGTGCTTGTTAATGTGTGTGTGTGTGTGTGTGTGTGTGTGTGTGTGTGTGTGTGTGTGTGTTGAGGTGTGTCCCAACAACCCGATACCCAAAGGCAGGTTTTGGGATGAAAGACGGGAGGGGCTGATGTGTTGAAGAAAAACGGACGACCCAGGGCCAAAAACCCCACACCCTCCTCTTTCCCCAAGACCAAAGAGCTGGCAGCAGTAAAGATGTAAGAGATGGCAATGTTCAGTCCCCCCCCCCCTCCAACACACACACACCATCCTTGCTTTTTCCTCTGCTGCAGGGTGGAGCTTATTTGCTTTGAAATGCCTGTGTGACTGACAAAGTTGCATACCAGGCCAAATTGTATGGAGGGGGGGGGGGGGGGGTTACAGGAGAGGAGGTGATAGAGAGGGACTGAACTTCTGCAGCTCGGGGGAGCACAAGAGCCAAACAAATCTTGCTATTTAGTTTATCTTTCTTCCAGACAAAATAGTAACATGTGACTGGCTGTGGCACAGAAAGCATCCTTTTGGGAGGTAGAAGAGAGACGGGGAAATTGGCTAGTGTTTCACTCCAGTCAGTCCTTCTTGTTGTCTGTGCTGGGCAGTGTCCGTGCCCACCTCTGCCAGAGCTGTACGCTGCTGCCATCTGTCTGGAGCTCTTTAGAGCCACGGTCTTTCTTGGCATGTTAGTGCTGGGAGAGGATGTGACGAGTCATTACCAGAATCAAGCAGAAAAGAGGGGGTATACTGTATGAGGCTTCCAAATTGAGGAAGATGTATAAGTCAGGTAAAAAAAAGACAAAAGAAAAAACATGTCTGCCTATGTGTACCTGCAATTTCACATGGACCACACACACCCACATATTTAAAGCTGATGCCCCCATCTGTCCTCTATGAAGCCACAGCGGCCTATGTCATATGGGTCACTCTGAAATTGCCCTGCCCAGCCTTGCTGCCATCTTCCAGATATGTACATTACATTACATTTAGTCATTTAGCAGACGCTTTTATCCAAAGCGACTTACAAGTGGGGAGGTGATCGGGGGAGTCCGGGGTCAAACCCATGACCTTCTGGTTGATAAGGACACAGCTGTGCTCTCTGCCACCACACCTCCTCCATATATAGAGATGCATAAAGCTAAAATCACGAGGCGTTCTCTGTAACAGAGCATTTTGATTCCTCTTTTATAGTTATTAGATTTATGGAGCCTTTAGTGTGAACATTTCCGCTTATGGGGGTAAATGATGAACAAATCACCAGCATCCACTCATTAATGGGTTATCAGATGACAGGAAACAGACTGCAGGCATTTGGAGATCAGGGCGCATCAAGATAGAAGAAACCAGTTTTATTTTGTTTGTCACGTTTTGTATTTGTGTCTAATTGACTTTATGTGTAAGTGTTTTGTCTGCTGTATTCATACTACAATTATCAGACTGTGTCAGTGTTTATGTATTTTCTATATCCCTCCTGTCAGTGCATCACTGGTCTGGATGGCCCAGTTGGCAAAGTGCTAACAGCAGTCAGGGATACAAGAGAGCCAGCCATTAGTCAGACGCAGCCTGCACATTATTCCCGAGCACATGACAACAGCTGCCTTGTCCCAGCACAGGGGCAGGGTTGTAACTGCACCTACTATGTCATGAAGAGAAGAGGAGGAGAAAAGCAAAGGGAAGGATTTTACTGGGATGTTAGACAATGCATAACAGCCCACAGAGCAAATAGACTGCCTGTGACTCGCTCTGGGTGGGGCCTTCTTTTGACGGACGAACATTTTAGTGTGGTTACCAGACGGGGCATCCTTGTGACCCAGAGGTGTGTAACTGCGGTGTCCTGGCTGAGTTTGACTCCAACCAAACACATTGTGTTGCATGTAATGCCCTATACTCTTTTTCCTTGTAATTCCTATTGCTTTCGGCTATTAAAAGCTTAATGAAGGCAGCTAGTTGCTAACTTTGTCTTCTGTTCAGGTAGTGTAGTCTTTAGAGCTGAAAACAGCTCCTTGCAGTATCTGGAAAAAACTCTGATAAGAGTGATGAGAGGGAACCAAAACAGTCAAGTAGCTGCTCAGAAAACCAAATCAATGAAAGATGGTAAAAAACAATAAAAATACTGATTTGAGTTCTGATTTAAGAAAAGAAAACAGCTCTGAACAGCTTATGCAATGCGAGAATTTAAAGCATTTCATTTCTGTTAATCAAAATTGCTGTCGATTAATTGTAAAAGTAATTGCTGTTAAATGTAAATAATTATCAGTAGCAGCCCTACAGATAATCACTAATATGGATAGCTGGTAGTACGGCTCCATCATGGTCCTTGTCTGTGAAGAATGGTGATGTGATTCTTTCTATTAATCTCCTCTCCTCCAATTACAACTGCATGTTATATATGGCAGCCTGGTGAACAGCAGAATGAGGAGGAGTATGAAGCAAACACTGGCGTACTCCACCCCTACAGCATGGTGACTGCCAGTCGCAATAACAACCAATTAGAGTCAGGATTCATGAACAAATGCAGCATTCCCAGAAGGCCCTACTTCCCCTGCTTTAGTCTTTTCAGCTGAGCTCATTGTTGACCATGAAAGGAGGTAATTTAAGCCAATTGAATGACTATGCAATGACTCACCCTGCATGTGGTGAGTGCAAACATTGAGAGATGCAAGAAAAGGACCAGGGGAAACTTTACTTATCAGCCATTCTCAGCTCAGGTTACAAATGTGCAGTTTTCTACAGGTGACATGTTCAGCAGTATACTGGGTTGGTTGCGATACGACGGTCACAGGCCATAAAGATGGATGGTGCTGGTGTCAGAGGGCGGGTGATATTCCTGGTATGTGAAATATTTTTCCTCAAACAGGTATAGGTGGCGCAGATATGAAAAATTGACAAAAACCAGCACTCAACACCTGCAAAGGTTTCTAAACTGACAGTGATTTTGCCCTTCAATCTGCAGTGCTGAGAGACACATTTCAGTACTAAAAGAAAAAACTGAGTCCTATAAAGGTTTAGTTTTGCCAATTCAGCCGTGCAGAGAACACTGATGTGGAGAAAATGTGTGGGCTTACCACTACATATTATTTAATGGTTGTCAGCACAGACATGCTGTTTTTGCAGGATCCTCTGAGTTCCTGTAAAGGAAATGACTCAGTGATATGATGCTCGAGCTCATTTCTGGAGCCCTGTGATAGCCCGCATGGGCATCAGAGGATCCTGGTCATCATTTCTGGACAGCAGTTGGCTTTGTTTTGGTAAAGATGTCATTAAACTACGAATAAGTATGTCACAATGTCACTTTTAGTGCCAAGGACAATAGCTCAACCGTTTTAGCGAAGTAGGAACATGACCACAAATTTATATTTATCATCATCTATCGTATATTTCAAGATAACAAAAAAGAAGGCAAAGACTTGACTGAGTTTTAGCAGCACCAAAGAGGTGGAGCAGCACTGGAAAAGTGTTTGCCAATTCAATACAGTAAAAAGACAGTAATTAAGGAGTTGCATCAACGCCAGACAAAAAACACACAGAGGTGGTTTTCACCACTGCTACAGCACTACGTCAGCACCATAAAAACTGTTTTGTATACAGTATTTTCTGTGCATTATACAGTTTACTCACCAACCAGCGTTGCACAACACAGCATGTCTCACCATGCTTCAAACTCCACTCCACTTTATTGAGATGAATAAAGGAGTGCATTCACTGCAATCCTGAGGCCACACCATGCATGTGGCGATAAAATGGCAGAAACTGGCACAGAGGCAGGCAAAGACAGTGGCTAACAGCATGCAGCTGCAGAACACGAGGCATCAGAAACACAGACACTGGGTACCGCATCCGAGCCACCACTCGCTGTGTCTGTCTTAAAGTAGGAGGCATTTGGCTCTGCAGTGCCAGGGCCAAATGAAGTCTGAAAGAAAAACGTCACCTCGAGCACAGGCTTTCAGAAGGAGAATGGAATTTAATCTCATCTCCTGCAAACCTTGTACTTTTCCACTCAGGCTCAAGGTTCTAGGAGAAGGACCCATGCCTTCCTGTGACAAGAGTGGTTTGTGCCAACTAACACAATATTAGGGATAACATTTGGCATTTTTTGGAAGATTAGACATTAGCTTTAGCAGGATAACATGGTCTGGAGAACAGGGATGAAAGCTCAGTAATGTCCCCAGTGACAAAAGTTTACAAACGTCTCCAGAGAACAAGTTCCACTTATTCTTTGGTCAGTTGTCATTCAAATATTTAAGATTCACATTTCCTGCTGAGACCTTAGAGGCCGTCCTATATTCACTCTTCTAACATGCCCTTTATCTTAGCCCAGTGTACAACACTTTCTTGTTCAGGGCATACAAGAGAAAAAATGACAGCCAGAAATAGCAGTGACATGTTTTAAAAGCGGGCTGAAAAAACACCCACAAACTGACCTGTGAATCTTGCACTCACAGGAACAGCATCACTGAGCAGTGGGTTTCTGCTGCTTCCTGTCTGTTAAACCACACAAAATTTCTTCCTCTGTGTAAGAGCGGAAAGTTCTCAACTCCCCCTCCTTCCTTCTCAAACAACATGCTATTGCTGTCATAGGTATGAGTCTTGTTACAAAGGTAGCATTTCCTACATGAATAATAGTTACTAGAAATATCTAGTAAGTGATGTAAAAGACAAAAATCATTCATTTTTAATTGGACTGTTTTTATAAAATGACAAAGCCTGGTATCTTAAAACAGAATTGCATAATGTTTTAGTTTGTAAACTCACAGGAAAACGTGTTTTGCATGCAAGAGTCAAAGTCTCCAGTATTTTAAGAACAGACGATTATGTTTGCAAACACCAATAAATCAAGTATATTAGAATAGCAGGCTTAAAGTGCATGTCTAAAATATGATCTGCAAATAAGACAGTACATTACAGTAGATCTTCTCTCACCTTCTGACATTTTCAAGCCTGCTACACTGAGGTTGTTTAATGACAGTGACAGTGAATTAAAAGGATCACAATGGGGCTCACAAAGCCACACCTGCCATTTGCAAACATAGGCGTGCAAACACAGACAAGCATTACTAACCCCCACCCCTCCACGCACACACACACACACACACACACACACACACACACACCTTACTTGGCCCCATGAGTTGTTTTACAGAAATTCTCAGAACAAACTACATGGTTCCTGTCACACAGTTTGCACTTATAGGTCAGAACGCAAGACAACTGCTGTGTGTGCAACTAGAGAGCACCCCGCAAACCTTTTAAGAGCCACACTGAGAAAAATTGCCCTAAAGCACATACAAGCCATTCATTAACAACGTAGAAAATTTCCATCTGCTAAATTTACTTCTGCTTCTAGTTAATATGAACAAACAATAAGCCTGGAAATGTACCCACAGAAGTCCAAATCAGTATAAATCCTTCAAAATTGCACGTGTCATTAATTTCCCTCTGGTCTTATCAGATCAATCCAAAACTAAGTTTTGCTACAGAGAAGTACGTTTTAACTTAACAGATGCAGTCAATTTGTCAAAAACTACCCCCAGCAGCCGATTTCTATTATGTGGCAACAGGCCACATGTTAGGAACAACCACTGATGTTGTGAAAACAGGACAGGAAATTGCAGCAAAGTCTTAGAAAAGACAACTGCACCCTCAAACATCACAGTTTGATGTGATGCGTGCTGCTGTAATGTCCACAAGGCTGGAAGATTTTTTTAAAGCATCTGTAAGACAGGTCTAGTAAGATTTATCAATAGTGGGGAAAGTGTCATCTTTTTTAAATTACCACTCAAAGCAGTACAATTTAAAAACAGCAGTGTTGTTGAAATTAACCTGAAGTCTGATCTTCCAGCTGATATAATCTACCATCAGCAATGTTTTACAAAATAAGAATCCTGTCACCTGCATTACACTTTGCAAAAAAGAAGGAGAGATATAAGGTTTGATGAGAGACTGGATTAGCGTTGGAGATTGTCAAATCCATGCATTTTGCTAACCAGAACTGGCTATTAGAACCCAATCCTAATCAATGCATGGCTTAATGTTCTTTTTTTTTTTGGGGGGGGGGGGGGGGGGTTGCCAGTCTAGCCAAGGTGATAGTCTTGGTCTAACCCAACCAAAGCATGACAACACTTTCTCTAAAAATCCCAAAGCAAGGACAGGCAAATGTATATGTTAATATACAAAGACAAGTGTGAGTTTGTAGGTTTGTCTGCTCTGTGGATAAGTATTCTACCAAACTTGGTCTACGCAGTCTATAGTCAGAACTGTTACATGTGGAGTACAAATTTTGAGAATCCATAGTTTCTTGTCATACAACATGTGGTCAAGGAGGTGTGGTGGCTGAGAGGTACAGCTGTGTGCTTATCAACCAGAAGGTCATGGGGTTGTCCCCGGACTCTCCCGATCACCTCCTCACTTGTAAGTCGCTTTGGCTAAAAGTGTCTGCTAAATGCCTAAATGTAATGTAATGTAATGTGGTCAAGCAGCAACAATATGTTGACACTGTTCAAGTGTGCATGTCGCCAGTTTGAACTGCTTTGCTTTCCATAACCTGCCATGACCATGTACACTTACACTAAACAATGCATCCGACGCAAAAACATTTGTTATAGAGATCTGAAATTAAATCTGAAAACAATATGAACCTGCCAGGTAGATGTAGTTAGTATTGATCCCTACCATCCCCTCTAGTGTCTCATCTCAATCACTTAATTTATTTAATTTCAAAATCACAATGATTGCAAGTTTTTTTTTAAAAAGCTGGAAAAAATGTGCAAGTCTGTGCATGTGTGTCAGTTGCTTCACACTGCCCTGCTGATTCCTGTCTTACAGACATATTTGAAATGCTTCATCCCAACTCTGCTGTTGTTTTGGTTGCTGAGTGGGAGTGATTTGATGCATGACTGTACTGTAAAAGCTAAATTCTCTCCTTTTTATACAGTAAGCAAGCATCAACCAGACATCAGACATGTGCAGGATGCTAGAGCACAGAACACTTTATACAAACATTCACATACACTCAGAAAAACATAAAAACGAACCTAAATTCAAATCCAAAAGTGTTTCTAAAATCATCATTACTGTGTTGCATACTGTACATGCTTTTGAAAACTCTTATTCTCACGCCCATCTCTGAAGTATTTACATTCATAGCAATATGAACATGTCACAACACAGGTATCCCCGCAGAAGCAGGAGAGAATATCATATTCACAAAAATATCAGCAGCATACTCTAAACCAAGCTTAAATAAAAACAAGGTGAAGGATGACATTCCTGATTTTCTGACTATAAACCACCAGGGCAATATCACCACTGATAGCAGCCATCAGATTATGTAACTTACCACAACAGCAAATTTTCTCAAAGATAGAAATTCCATTTGGAGCTTATATACTGTATGAACTTTGCCAAGATACTTTCCACACCAGCCTTGCAACATACTAATAGGTACATGTTCAGATGGAGCACTGAAATCTCAGGGCTCCAAGTCTGAGTCAAGGCTGGGAACAGGGGACCCGGCTGTTACAGAGGAGGCTGCATACCAAACAGGTCTGGACACAAGCAGGTTGGTGTGTCCACCCATAGTCAGGCATGTAGCAATATGTAGCAGACAATATGCCTAGAGAGGCAATAAAATCAAACAAACAGTCGGTCTTGTCATACACTTTGGGGTCAAGCTCTTCTAAAAAGCATAGTTCAACATTTTAGGTATTTTGCTTGTTGGCTTCTTACCAAGAATTAAATGAGAACATCTATACCTCTCTCACATCAGCAAATATGAAGCTGGAGCCAGCATACGGTTAGCGTAGCTTAGCATAAAGACTGGAATAAGAACTCAACAGCTAGCCTGGCTGTGTCTGAAGGTACCAAAATAACCCCTGTTAAATTGCAACTTGTTGATTTTACACTTTTGTTTGGAGGGAGAAAACAAACAAGATATAAAATATTAATTTTATTTATTTAGGTGCTCTGAATGGTGGATAGCATGTTTCCCCATTTCCAGTCTTTATGCTAAGCTAAGGTAAACGGCTGCTGGCTGTATATAGCTTCATGTAGCTTCATATGTAGCTTCATATGTAGCGTATAGACACAAAAGTGGTATCAATTTTCTCATCTAACTCTTGGCAAGAAATAGAATCAGCGCATTTCCCCAAATGTCAAACTAGTCCTTTGAATCCACCATCAAACAAACATGGTTTTCTGAAATAGAAGCAACAAGAACACACAGAAAAGCAAATTCTGCTCACAGTATGTCACTCTATAGTAGATTTATATCTATTATGTATGATAATGTTTCTTCTGTTGGAAAGCTTTAAACACTATGAAACATGCAGATTTGGAGCTTTAGCAAAGCTGTTTTTAAGATTGCTACAGAACAAGCTTCAGTTTAACAGCTAATAACGACTAAATCAGATCTTCTCATCTGATCCCTTTTAAAGCCTCACAGATAGGACCACTCACACTGAAACAGCTTAGCCCCTTAAAGAAAGCTTATCTGATTTCACACAATTGGATACTAGGTCAGTGTGATATTAGGTATCCCTGGCCAATGTTTATATTTAATCTTGAAGCCAGAAAACATTTTGGGATAGAAGTCAAGTCATTGCATTTCATGATGTCATGTGCATACTTCAAATAGGGACAAAAACGGTTAGGCTATGTGACTGAGCTAACAAGCTTGTGCAGTCATGAAAAATGTTTGGATTGCATGCTTTAGGTATTACAATAATCACTTTCTCTTGTCATTTTGACATGTTTTCTGTAACTATGACTGAACTGTACTATACAACAAATAACATAAAAGTTAGGATTTCTGTACTAATACTAAAAATTTCCACTGAGATTATTTATTTCAGTTGCGGCAAACATCAACCAATGATTAATTTTACCTATTTGCAGATGTGTTTAAAGCAGAAGCAGAAGGACAGACAATAATTGAGAAGGCTTTATGAAATACACTCGTTTATGATTGTCAGGTGGAGAGGATGGTGCAACATGGGTGCAGGAGATGAGGACAATAAACTACCCAGCTACAGAGACAGGCGTGCTTAATATGGTTATATAACAAAATATTGACATGGTGTTATTATTTAAGTATAATCAAGGATATCTAATAATTACATGTGGGAAGTACATGAAGAAAAGTATATGAGTTTAAAAGAATATCTTGATGATGTTTACATCAGTGACGGGCTTATGGACATGGTAACCTTTGCTTCTATACTACTTTGAATAAAGATGCCTGACACTCAGTCTCCCGAGGGGCTGGGGGTATGCTGTTCTGACGAGAATCACAAGGCAAAAAAGCAAAGGTAAACAAGGAGCGACTGTTGCTTAGGAACAAGCAGAGGGAGAGGGCTTGTAAATTAGGCTCTGTGGTACAAGAAAGAGAGAGGAGGTGGGCCTCATTCAGCTCAGCAAAGGCCCGGTGTGTTTGCAAGGACACATGTTGAAGATCAGGGACAACAAGCATCAACAGACGACTGAATAGATTTTCCAACTGCTCCTGCCTCTATAGTTGACTTTTGTTTTACTTTTTTGACTCACTAAGACACTGGAAGATGATGGTACGAAAGTCACACATTTTGGGAAATACCTTAATCACTTTCATGCCGAGGATTAGAAGAGACGATTGAAACACTAAGTATGAAACACTTATCTTAGCATAAAGACTGTACTCTTTAATCTGTACTCGGAAAATAAGTTTAGTTTTTATGCATTTTGGTTTTTGTATGATTTAACAAACAAGCTAAAACATGGTAATTAGTGAGCTTTAGAAGGGCTGGTAGGCAGGTTGGTTTCCTTCCATGTCCAGTCTCTATGCTAAGCTAAGCTAACTGGTTGCTAGCTTTATATTTAATGAACAGATATGATTAGAAGGGCTGGTAGGCAGGTTGGTTTCCTTCCATGTCCAGTCTCTATGCTAAGCTAAGCTAACTGGCTGCTAGCTTTATATTTAATGAACAGATATGATTAAGGTATCTTCTCATAAAACTCCTCGCAAGAAAGCCAGTAAGCATATTCCCAAAATGACAAACATTAAGTGAGAGTAAAGTGAAATGTTTGTTTTGATGTGAATGGGGCAGCACTGTTACACAGTACTCTTGGCAGCCATTAAGCTAACATGTAAGAAGGACATACAATATGATTTTATTCTGCACTGATGCGAAGGCTATGAATTAAAGCTATAATTTAAAGCTAAAGCTAGAAGTAAAAACAGGGTTAGGGCTAGATTTTAGTTTTGTGGCATTTATCTGTCAAACCTGCGGTTCAGCCTTGTTTTTCACACATTGTGTCCACCACACCAGCATCATGTCACGATAAATTTTCATAAAAAGGATGTCATCATGCTTGTAAATGTGGCTCTTAAAGGTTCAATGTAAGCTGCCATAGTCTTTTTATTTCTGGTCATTTTGACAAACACGCACGGAGAAGATGATAAAAAGGTGACATTTAGATGACATGAAAGCAAAGCGTCAAGGAAAAGAGGCAAGGTTTCAAGACAAAAATAAATAAATGAAAAAATACATGAACTTTAACTCTGGCCTCCATAACTAAGACCTTACCACTCAGACAGGAGTTCAACAGATCGTTTTAGTGCTGGAGTCATTATGGGCATGGCCAGTTTTCCATTTGACAGCCTGCTGCTGAGGCTTCCAGACACAGACACCACTGTAGTTGAGTGTCTGGGACCAAAGCCTCCGAAAACCATGTGGGAAATCAATTTTCCTCTGTGCCTGGGTCAGAACACCTCTTTGTACCAAGTGATACTGCATTAAAGCAAACATGATGTTTAAATTAGCATGTGTAGCATGTGTGAGGGAGGTGGCAACAGAAACCAGCTAAACCTTATTTCACTGCGGATGTCAGTTTTATGTTCTTTTTATTTGAGCCATGTTGCCTCATGCAGGGTGGAATCCATATAATAGGAAATAAAAACATTGCAATGAGAATGTGTTTTGTATAGTGTAGTGCTAGCAATTTATATATGTCAGCTAGTTGTATCATTTTCTTGTATTTACAAATGACCATATAGTTACAAATGACCATGCTTCAACAAAGACATACAACAAAGCTTTGATGGCATTTTGTTATGAGGTTTGTTGCTTTTACCTAGCACAAAATAAACTTTCTCCACCCACACAAACTCTACAACAGATTAGGCCTTTTATCAAGAAACATGCATTAACACAATTTCTACGGTGTTGTAGTTCACTAGAATATTAATAAACTTTAAAGTTAGTTACAAGAACTGTGCTTATGTGTGTGTTTTACTTGTGTACTCATTAAGCAGCAGAATGGCCCTTTTCAGTGTTGCTGCATTATATATTATAAGCCTATTATTACTGATGCCTTAGTAAGCTGCATATTAATGTTGAAGATGGTCAACATGGAGTTAATATTAACAATTTCACACTGTTTGGTTGAATCGCCATTATTGGTTTGTATGGAAACTCTTAGTCTGCATAGAAACCATAGCTGTCAATGAAAACTACACATATTCCCTCTGAAATCTTGTAGTAGCAGAAGCATAACGTAGCATAAAGATCAATAAAATACAATAAAAGTATCTCAAAATTGTTGTTAAATACAGTAGTTGAGTAAAAGTTGAGTTACTTAGTTACTTTCCTCCTTTGAGTGTAATACACTGTTGTGGCTCGACCTATTTGCAGCCATGTTAGGAGGAGACTCTTACTTTTACTAGCACAGAATCTGTGCCCTGACCGACATGGTACGTTGCATAACAAGGAGTGTTATCAAAAGGTGTGACCTGATATTCCATATACTCTCTCTCTTTCTCACACACACTTTCTTTCTCTCTCTCTGTGTCTGAAAACATGACACTCTTGTCTTTCACCCATTTCTGTCAGGTGGGTAATAGGATTCTCATAAATGTGCCTTCTGGAACGTTCTGTGACCCCAAAATGGCTAACAAGTAGAGGGTAGGTTCTGGTGGATTTAAGGTGGTGAAAATGTGTGAGTGAGTCTTTACAAAAGATGTGAAATGCAGTTGTGTGGCATAGAGTACATTCAAAGTCGCCTCACCATACGTCAACTACGGCAAAAATAAAAATCTCTGAAATACCCAAGCCAACTATAGAATGTTTTGGAAAAGAAAGGAGTTTCTAATCATTGAAAAGTCCAGCATTACATCACATCCTTTTCAGTTCTAGGGAAACAAGTTTAAAGAGAACAACACAAAAAGAAAAAAACACTTTGTCATTGCTTGTCTGATACAAATCAAAATATGTTTTTCAGGGCTGAAATGAAATCTGTCTCTCAAACTCTGGGCTCTGTTTTCAGATGTGATGACTACAGCTCTGGTTCGACATGTGCTTCAGAACAACGGGCTGCCAGTCCCAGCATGCTCAGAGTATGAGACAGTTACAAGACAGCAAGACAGTTGCTCAATTGGTTTAACTTTATTCATCAAGGGAGGATTTCCTGAGTGTACCTGCAACACTTTAACACAAATACACACGTGGCTTTGACCTGGTGTGCGTAGCTATATTTGGAGCACCTGGAAATAGAGAGTGTGCCTTGCTCAGTGGCACCTTGACAGTAGCCGTTAGGGCAGAGGAGAGTGTTACACATTAACTTTCCCCACCCAGGATTTCCCAGCTGGTCACAGGAGTTCGAACTTCCTGTCACAAGCATACTTCTTCAACCCTCAGGCCTTGATCAACTCCAGAAAAAGAGAGTGCTATGGAAATTAAAATGGCAAAGAAGAAATGGAGAAACTGACATGGAAATATGATGCAAATCCTTCCTTGTTCCTTGAGCAATAAAAAACAGCCAAACACACAACAAGGCAGAGAGCTCTGACTCTGCTTTCTCATTATTAACATTTCCCAGCCAGATATATTAAAAGATAATGGCAGCGAGTAAACAAGACGTGTATCTACCAGTTTCACTATGAGACAACTGGTTTCCCCGTAAAATCATTTCTTTTCTTGGTTGCATTATATTTGTATTATTGCTGCCAATTGACATGTTTATTATTTTTGATGCATGTACCTGCAACATGAAACTGAATAAAGCCTACATTTTTTACATATCTCGGCATGCTGGGACTGTAGTAATAAACTCCACCCCTCCTCTTCCTTCTCTCGTCATTCTCTTCTCTTGTACCGCCTCCGTCATCTTCCCCAAGCCAAATGATCTAATTACAGGCTAAGACTTGTTGACTTTGTATTGAAAGAAGAGCCAACCTGACACTACTGTCCAGCCTTTATCAGCCTCTATGTTGTCGGAATGAGCCACACAAACACAGACAAGGTTTTACTAAACAACACGTCCAGAATGAGTTCATCCTCTAAAGAACCAGGGCCTCATTTACAATCCAAATCAGGGTGGACACAGAGTATGATGAAAAAGTTTGGTCAAATGCAAACTCGTGCCTGCTCAACACAAGAGAGCTATTCACTCACTGGGTCATGTGCTGATGCTACAGCGAGTGTTAAATACTAATACAGAAAAACAATTCCTTTGCTCTTCCTCTGCAAGGCCAATTGATCAATACATAATAACAGTAACTGAGCAAATTCAGATATTTATTTTGTATTTCTAAAGTGATCTGTTTTCAGTTGCCTGCCTTGGGCCCCATCTGCAAGTTACGTCAGACATTACATCAACAAAATCAATTCGTAATGCCAAACCAATGAAACAATCAGAAGCTTAGGTATTTTGATTATAACTATTTTAAAAAGTCAGACCAAAATTGAATGGTAATGTTAGGTCTGCACTGGTTCAGAGCTGTTCTAACATAACTGCAGTGTTCTGTGTAGTATACTGCAGCAGCATTTGAAGATAGCTTCAGTAAAAAAAAGTGGGGTGGGTGTGAAATCTGATGTTGGTCAAACTGTACCAGTGTTTATTTAGCGATATAGTGATATAGTATGCGCACAATGTCTTGTGTGGTACCCAAAGTGCAGAGTCGATTTCTGGTGAAACAGGAAGTACGCTTTTATCTCTAGCTGCACTGAGCAACTTTTACAAGCAGATTCTCAACAACATCAAGCAGAATAATTGAACTGGTTGAAAGGGGGGGGGGGTATTACTTTAGAGAAGGTCAACTAATATAGGCATATAAAAGAGGAAGCAAAATGCTGGGAGTACAAACTTCCCTTTGAATTGAAATGAAGCCCTTGTGTGTCTCTACATTACAAGATGAGCAACATTCTGTTCTGATGCACTGCAGATTTTGATGCATAAAGCACTACATGACTGCCTCCATACGCAGCACTGTGGAGAGCAACACCAGCAAAACCACAGCAGTTTTTTTCAACTAATGCAACATTTACCATTTTAAATAACAACTGTACTGAATTCGTGAAGCAAACATCGATCAAAATCAACAAGATGTGTAATTACTGATTACTTCACCATGAAAAATACATGTGGGCTGGGTCCAGGGGCTTGCAAAACACTGTTCCCGCCCTTGCTTCAGCACACCATATAAGGCAACAATTCATAAAAGAAAAGCAACAATCAGACATATCAGCAAAAGATTGTTTGTATTAGTTCTTAAAATGACAAACACAAAAACTTTGACCTGTTACTTTATCTCACACGTTGTCAACGGAGTTGACTGGTTTGATACGTGTAACCTAACAGAAAAGCTTCATGTATAAAACTCCCGTAATCATAGTACTGTGAAAACTGTTTCCTTGAACAAAATTTGTTACAGAAGTAGGTTTGGGAGAGGTTAGATGTGAGAAAAACATGTACCTAAAGATCAGTTGAACTTGCGCGACTTGCTAAAACCTCCATAAGAAAACCTTAAGTGTGCTAATGACAATGCTACGATAAAGCCAAAGGGTGCATTATATGCCTACATGCAATATTGAATTAAACTTCTTAAACTTAGATATTCTCAGAAACCCATTTCAAGCCATTTTTTTCTACTGACAAGAACCATGAAAATGTGTAAAGTGTGAAGAGGAGGAGAACTATTCATCACTAACCTCAAAGACACAGGATTCGGGTGACAAGGTCCATAATAGCAACCGAACAAGTGTCGATCTCAATAACCAATGAAAATCAAGAGAAAATTATACAACAAAAGTGTAAACGGGGGAAATAATCCAAGGCGCGTTCAAAAGGGGACAAAGCTGTCTGAAGGTGTGGACCACTGGCCAACCCCTCACCTCTTTCTCACAGCGACAAAACTAAATTGGAAAGGAGGAGGGGAAGAAGACAATGGAAATGGCTGCTGTTTGTAACAGAAAAAGGAGAAGTGTAGTGGAGCAACTTGTTCTCTCCCTATGAGTCACGCAGCACTGTCGCCATTGGTAGGGGAGCCCTGAGGCAGAGTGCTTTCACCTGGCCAATCAGCGACAAGTATCGGCCCTAAATGCAAATCCATTCAGGTGAGTCCTACGTGTGGCAGGGATTGGACAGGGCTGCTGTGGGGGAGGGGAGAAAAGAGAGGTCCAACCAGATGGCCACACCTCAAACAGCCTGAAAGACGATAGACAGGTTTCTCCTGCAGAGGCGGAGGAGTGCTGGAGGTATAGGTAAACAGTTGGACAGGTAAGCACTCACTTTAGACTTTGACCACACAATATGGGCCACGCATGGTGATTCAAATCTGCATGGCAGCTCAGAAGTAAAGTTCACATCTCTTTGTGTCCCTTTAAAACATTTACAGTGAATTGTGTGTCTATTAGCTGTGTCAGTGAGCCAGTTAAGCTGCTGACTTGTGGGGGAGTTGTTCTCCCTGCAGCAGAGAGCACCAGAAAACAACGTCAACTGGTGGGAGGTACAAAGAAATGAAACTGTAAAGTCGATTGCATTTAGGTATGAGCAAGTGCTTCACCAAAGAACCCCCAAGAATTCTCTTTTCCACCGCCTCCTCCTCCTCTTCTGCAAGATTCAGTGATCATGATCACAGGAAAGCTCCTCAATCATCACATGCAAGTTTAAATCAAGCAACTAGGTGGTTCGTGTCTTGAATTCTACATTTACGGTGGTATTACAAAATGCAGAACATTGCAGATCAGCGGCAGTAGGTGACAGATCATTTTTACTGACACATATATTGTCAGGTTCAGTGTACACAGATATAGCTGAGACTTGATAAGAATCTTTATCAGAAATGACACTAGTGCAAACAGGACGTGGTGGTCTGTGGTGAGTCTTGAGCACTCCGTGTCTCCACACTCTTCGTCTGTGCACCATGCATGTTTTCCACTCAAAAGCTGTGGTACTTAATGTGCTATTCAACAGAAGCAAAAGTCAAATATTCTAATTAAACCCAACTTAAATTGTTGGGAAACAACTAAACAGAACACAAAATAAACTATCACAAGACTGATAGGAGACTGATATTTAAAAAATGAACCCATTAAAACTTTACTGCAACTGCAGCAGGGTCACATCACATCTGTTTGCCACAGACCCCCAAATCACCCTCTCAGTCTCTATCAAGTGCTCTCCTCATCACATTAATTCCTGGCCTCCGTTCACTACAGTTCAGCAGTTTGGAAAAGAAAGCAGGTGTTTGCTTCAGAGCAAATTGATAGCCTGGCTGTGAGGTGAAAGTTACACCGAACAAGCTCCATTTATCACCGCCTTTGGAAATACTGTCCACAGTAACCCCAAAGCCCTGGAAAAAACTGGTCAGTTCTTGTGATATAAACTCTTAAGGCTAATGCACTGCATCGCTGCTAGAATCCCAGACACCTCTGTAAACATACAAAAACACAGACAACAAAAGCAAATTTCAAATTTTCAAGTTTCAAAGTTTTATTTGTCACATCAAGTACAACAAAACCACACCAGCTCCTTGATTGTGTAGACGTTCAGGTGGTTGTCCTGACACCACAGAGGGTCTGTCCACCTCGACCAAGTAGGTCCGCTCGTTGTTGCCGGAGATCAGGCCCACTACCGCTGTGTCGTCTCCAAACTTCACAACGGAGTTGATTGCACAGGTAGAGTTGTAAAGAGCGTACAGTAGAGGACTCAGTGCACAGCAGTGGGGTCCCTTTGTTGGGTCCCATTCGGACTGTCTGTGGTCTTCTGTTAAAAAGTCTTGGATCCATTTGCAGAGGGAGGTGATGAGTCCCAGATCTTGGAGATTGGATGACAGGATGTGGGGGGCTATGGTATTAGACGCTGAACTGTAGTCAATGAACAGCAGCTGAGAATAGTTCCTGCATTCTTTGTCAAGGTGGATCAGTGTGGTATGCAGTACCTGACCTATGGCATCAGTGGTGTTTCTGTTGGGTCAGTAGGAAAACTGCAGTGGGTTCAAGGGAAGGGTGGAGAAGATATGGTACTTGATGAGCCTCTCGAAGCACTTCATTGATACAGAAGTCAGGGCCACTGGATGATAGTCCTTTGGGCTGGCAGTGATGTTCTTAGGCACAGGGATAAAGGTGGATTTTTAAAAACATGTGGGGCCAGGGAAGTGTTTAAGACGTTGGTAAACATCGGAGCTAGCTGATCAGCACATGCCTTAAACACGCGTCCTGGGATGCCGTCTGGTCCAACTGCCTTCCTGCAGTTCACTGCTCACGTCGTGCTCTGAGAAGGACAGCGGCTGCAGCTCGGCGCAGCAAAGAACGTGCAAAAAAGTCATTTAGCTCATCAGCTAAGCCTGAAAAGAATCAAACAATAATGAGACTGCACTGCATTCCAGCAATAGGTTAATTGTGGGTAATCAGCTGTGTCGAAAAAATATTTCCGTAACAGAAAATCCCTTAAAAGGAGCAAACAAATAGATGAGAGGGCATAGCTGGCATTAAAAGCACTTCACAACTCTCCTTCTATGAATGCTAAGGAGCACATTTATTCCTCGCTCTTCCTCCTCCTGCCAGCATCATCTGAGCCAGATATAACACTGTCGTTGTAGTATTTGGTTAGAAGAGCCTCGGGATTGTGAATGAACTAAATGTCCGTGCATGTCCTGTTAAGGTCTCACTGAGCAAGACTTCCTACCTGCACATACTACTACTACTACTACTACTATAATTTACCCTAACATAAAGTGCCAGCTGAATATCCAGAATCATAGTCAACATTGTGCATGAATCGAGAAAATTGTGCAAGAAAAAAATTATTCCGACAGGTCAAACAAGCTTGCAACTAAAATAACATTTATGATGAATATACTTTAATGGCTAGAGAAGAAATTCAAACAATATATCCCTGCATCAACCTCATCTATGATGTCTGCTTTCTGAAACATGCAATACGTATTTGCATCTAAAGGATTAGTCTACTAACAAATTTGTTTATTATTGTTGTTAGTTGATATCAATTACAGTTTCGATAACTAGAGAGACAGAGAGGGGGATTTTTAATCCAGGTTGGACAGACAAGCAGAAGATGTCATTTACACGGACACATCTTGTATGTTTGAGTTAATGTTTGGGCAAAAGATTGTTAGAAAATCACAGCTCAAATATTTGGACTATTCAATTGGATAGAAATAGAAAAGCAGCTGAAAATGTTATTTAGTTCCAGACAGACTCACATCTATGGTGTTTGGTTGAGTGTTTGGAGAGGCACATTCATGCCTTCAAATCTAGACTAAACTGCCTCACGAGTGGCATGTGAATAATGTGTTATTTTTACAAAGAAAAACACTTTGCACTTAATCTCTCATAAGAATGTACAATCTTTCCAATGATCTCCTGTAATACTAAAAGCAAACTCACCCAGATTTGCACAAATCTCATCAGTACTCTGGGGAAAAGTAATAAATGTGAAGATGTTTTAAATTGCTGGTGCTTTATGACATGTCACTGGGATAAATTAAAATCAACCCAGTGTGAAACCACAAAAAAGCCTGTTTCACACAGTGCACTGTGTTCCTGCTTATTCCTACAATGGTGGCGTAATAACTCGTGCAAAACAAAAATGCCTTGATGTGTGATCAGTGCAGAGTCATGTGACCCTGGAGACTAACTGAAAGGACACACCTTTCCTTTGCAGCATATGAATGGTCACTGGTTACTCTTTTGTGCTAGTTCTGCTTTACAGAGTCCAACCACAACAGAAGCAGGACTCAAAGCCCCCGAGTTCTGCTGCAAGTCCCCATTAAAGGTCAGAGCACAGCAATGCTTTGCACCAAGACGCTGGTGTGGTTAAGGACGGTCAGTGAACTCCCTGTAACCCAAAGGAGGGACATTAGATCACTAATTGCATGACATTCATTTTCCTCAAATAGGAATGACTACTCCCGCCTGAACTTGATTTATATGACACACTTCTAGGCATGCCCAACAACTTTATAACAGACAAACCATTAAGAACTAGACTCAGAAAGTTCTGATCCCTCAGTAAAGAGTTACGTTTGAAGACCGTGGGCCCATAAAACCTAACAAACATTTTGAAACAATCCCGGTCAGGGTGAGATATGGGAGCCTTGGAGGATGCACAGAATTATTTGTGTAGCTCGGAGGTCATCTGATGGCTTCTCTAGCCGCTCACATACATAACAGGGAAGCTTTCAGCTGGGGTCGACGAGGTCAGCTAACAGGACAGACATGCACCCTGCAATAGACACATAATGAGGTAAACAACAGGGCAGCAAGGCATTATAATTAACCCCACTGAGACGGATAGATGATCATTGTAGGAGAAAACAGTCAAAAAACATCTGTCAATTCTGGAGTGTAGAGACTGATTGAAGGACACCATGGTGATATGTAAATATGACAGTTATTTTGGTTTAAAGACGTGACAGCGGGCTGAGGTCAGACTTTGTTGTTGCAACAATTTAGATGTTCAATAGGCTGACAGTGCTACAAAAACATTATCATTCTCCGACAGTGACCATCCGGAGCTGAGCTAAGTCGAAGATGATTCACTGTGCTGACTACAGAGATAAAGAAATAACAAAGAGCTGTGTAGCTGTCCAGCTATAAAGACAATGCAATTAGTGTCCAACAGTTCATCCAACTGTATGCGAGTGATTCATTAGCACCTCAGAGAAGTTGGATGCACAGACCACAGGCCTTTAGCAGATAGTATGTGGTAAAATGTACAATACAATGTGGTATTCAGTTTACCTGACTTTACTCAGACTAATATGTAACATGAACCATGTGCACGCTTGCAAATAGCTTCTTGGAGAGATACTATTGACTAGGTGTCCTTAAAAAGTTCAACTACTGTATAGACATTATAAAGCTGAGCAACTAATTTCCCCTCTCCTCTCTCTCTCATACCTAGCATACCACTGTGCATGTTTAGTAGAATAATACAGCTTGAGACTGTATTCCTGGAGAATGGGAGCTTTCTCCCTGCAGATAAGACATGAAGCAGTCACATTAAACTCTGAACTAAAAAAATGAAGGAAGTAGTCACAACTAAATAATAATTAAATGCCCACCTCACTTGAAAGGTCTGTGCTGTTTGAGTGTTAGTGTGAGTCATACCTGGACAATTTTCTAATGCTCTGATTTTGCAGTCTTGTCAGATTATCACAATTACTCAAAAATAAAAGATGATAAGAAAAAAGCTGTAGTAAGCTGTAAACATGACATTGACAACAGTTGGTTTTTTTACACATTCAGAAGATACAAAGCAAAATTAGCATTAATTTATAGTCATTTATAATCATAATTGTTTTGTTTATAATGCAACATACACTACCGTTCAAAAGTTTGGGGTCACCCAAACAATTTTGTGTTTTCCATGAAAAGTCACACTTATTCACCACCATACGTTGTGAAATGAATAGAAAATAGAGTCAAG
>JAVQJL010047066.1:0-48703 GCA_036024295.1 Nannoperca obscura
GCACGCATTGCGCAAAAAAAAAGTCACACAAAAAAAAACACAACCCCCCCCCCCCCCCCCCCCACCCCGACACAAAATTCAACAAAGCATTTCATTAAGATTTTCATTATCTGCCATAGCAGAGTTTTCTAATAAATGCTAATAATATTCAAGCTAATATTTAATCACACACAATTTCTCCAGTCAACTCAGTCTGAGGAAATACTAATTCTAATGAACGCATTCACAGTGCAGTTTATGAACTTCAGCACTGGCGAAATGAGAGCGGAAACGTGGATGATGTTTAAAAATGCTTTTTCAACTATGAGCGTTATTTGCTTTGACTAATTTCTTACCCTAATGAGATCCTCTTGGAGGGATATTTTGGTGCAATTAATAATGGACATAGAATAATTAGAAGCATAAATATTTATCATGTTGTGTTTCTGTCTAGTATAGGGTGTGATGAGTAGAGACAAACCTATTGACTGTGCAGTGTAGAAACTCTAGATTATATGCTTGCTATCATTGTGGTATAGTACATATATTTTATCACAATGAGGTACACATAGGGATTCACTTAAGGGGAGATTTTTAGATACTCAGTTTCAATTCAGATGTAGCCTACTGTATGTTTAAACTAGTAGTGATCTCATCACCGAAAAGAAAGTGAAGCAACAGTTGAATCCAATTTACCAATTTTCTCCAAATAAATTTTAATGCTACATAAATACAGTGTATTTCTCCATCCAAATTTTCTCCTAAATAGCTGTTGACAAACTGGACATAACTTGTCTTTTTTTTATATACCTTTGGTCTCTCTTTTGATAAAGCGTCACGCAACTGACAGGTTTAGCCACAAACACATTGCATGATTTAAAGCCTGATTATAACCCCCTTTTGGCTATGGAGGCCGATGGTCAATACTGAGGAGAATCTATTCGGTCTGTATAGACATTCGGCAAACGTTAACTTGTGTAAGTTCAGAGTCAACCTCTCATCTCCAAATTCAGCCTCAGAAGAGTCTGAGTCTGAGCTGTCACTATTACAGTATAACAAATCAATAGCAGCTTTTGGAACTTTGACAAATCTGAACATGATCTGGTTGTTTTCAACTAGTTATTGGAAATCTGAAGCAGAGTGCTTGTCAGAGATACTACATTACAGCAATACTATATGGATATATTATGATAGTCTTGTTTCTATAGCTTTTGTCCCCAGTGGTAACACATGTCTGCTGAGCAGCACTCTAGTCGAGTGGCGAGGAAGAAATCCCACGCCATCATTGATTTGGCATGGCTTATCTTGACTTTAATGAAAGTCATTTCCGGTCTGTGGAAGTAAATCATGTTTTTTGTTACTTTACACCCACCTATCAATGATTTTAATCTGCCTTACAAGTCACTAAGAAGATTGCCTTCCATCTGGTGAGTTAATATGTTCAATGTTCTTTCCATAACAAATTGTATAAATGCCTAAGTAACTGAAATGTACATGTTCCCTGGCACGGCCATCTGGAACATGGTTCTACACCAGTGTTAGTCAACAACTATAATCAGCACCAAGTCCTTCAATGTGAGATGACCAATCCTCTCACTGCCTGTTGAGGCAGTAGGGATCTCAAAGTGCAATGCTGCTTAGTGTAGCAATAACCTCCCTGAGGCAGTTCTTCCACAAACAAGTCAGAATCAGAGATGGTTCTTAAGTGAACATCCCATTCCCTTTTTACACAGACTAAACATATGTGCAACAAAACTTAGGTGGCTTCCTTCCAAACACCTTCCAAACAAAAACATTACTTCAGTAAAGGGTTCCATATACTGGATATCAACTTGGCACATGTTCAAATTTTGGTCATCACTCAAGTGAAACAGAGACCAGCAGGAAAAAGTTCAAGGTACAAGGTTGAACAACCAACACAAAGGGTAAATACTGCTAAAACACACACTCCAGCATGAAAATGTACACACATTGGCAAAAATGTGTAGCCAAACGCAGATAGCACTGTCATATAAGCTAAATGTTACTCAACATACCTGGGCTGATTATGATCCTTCACACTTTTTATCACTATCCTGGGACAACTGTGCAAATACACTTTGAACAGCCAGAGATCTCTCAGGGATTGGTGCAATCACCTTCCCTTTAGCTCACTTTTGGCTCACTCTGGCTAATCCCCCAGGACGCAGCAGGCCGGGCTGTGACTCAGCACGACCTATCAGGTAAAGCTGCCTCCTCGGCCCAGGGAGGCCAATGTCAACAGGACTGAGTAGAGGTGGAAAGACAATCAGGGTTGGGATGGGATTTAATCCAGGTTCAGAGACAGCGTAATGGAGTGTCTGTGTCTGGGTGAGCGATGGATTGCGAGGCAGTGGTGTCCCCTGCGCCCCAAGCCCTCTGACTGCAGCCATTTGGAGTTGATCTCTATCTTGTTCACCTCAAACCCAGACATAAAATGGCAGTCATTTCTTTCTCTCTCTCTTGTCCTCTCTCCCTCTCAGTTCCAGGTATGTAAACAGTCAGACACACTTTGTCTGGCCATGTTTATTGATTTCTTGTCTCGCTGCCTCTAATCAGCCCTTCACTGGTTTAATTATCTGTAACTTGTGGTATTTGGACTGCTTTGATTACACTCCCATAGGTCACGTCAGGGCCTTTTTATCTTTAAGTCGCATTTAACCAAACACAGAACGTGGACTTTTATCCAAAATGTACTGCAAATCCACTGCTCGTACTTTTTAAACTGGAGTGAGTTAATGGTGCATTTAAGTGCCCCAAAAGGAGGAACCCGTAGCGGAAAAAGAGGTGAAAGACCTCTGAACCTTTTCTGACTGACAGATTTCTTGTAATAATGTTCCCTGAGGTTAAAAGGGAGCTGCTTGACATAACTGTGCTCTGCTGGAGAAGGGCTAGACCAATAAAGGTGACTGGGTCACAAAATGCCCCCGCAAAAGCCGGCAGCTTGTGTTAGTTATCAGACTGTTTTAAATACCTCTCTCAATGTGAATCCAATTACCGGCAGCCTTTGTTTGTTCAGACAAAAGCAGCTATGTTCAAGGCCTGTCTCTCTCTGATTTTAATCAATTCTCTGGGGAAGTGTGTGCGGGAGATACAGATCAGGCCATACGTCAGTGAAAGATGTGTATGCGTGTGTGTCTGTGTTTGTGTGTGTGTTGAATGCTTGTGCACAGGCTTGTTTGTGAGAATGTCAGAATAACTGAGTGATAGAAACTATCAAAGAATGAAAAAGCATAAAAGCTTTTTATAACAGCGTTCATCTCAAAAGAACTCAGATTCCGCACCAAAGTCCTTAACTTTTTAATTCCTCAAAAGCTAAAGTTCCTCCTAGTTTTTACTGCAACTTGGAGTTCTAGTTAGGAGTCATAACAGAGGCAAAGTCTGCGGCAGACAACATTTATATTAGATAATTGTGACATATCATATTGTCATTATAATTTCAACGTCTGTTTCTCATACCTAGAGGGGTTAGCATGTTACTTGATTACTTGGCAGATGCTCTCATATGCTGCAGCATTAGTGCAGCAGGGGACAATCCACCTGCTCCATATGGGAACTTTGCAGCTAGCAAGCCTGTGGATGATAGCTGTCTTCACATCAACATAGGAACACAGGAAAAACCACATTCACTGCAACGACATTGCAGTGAAATAACAAAGTCAGAAGGTCGGACTCATTTCTCTCCATAACCTTCCAGAGAAAGAATTAGCAAGAAATGAGAACTCCCCCAACCCCCTTCAACAATGCACGCTCTTTTTTTGTTGTTGTTGTTCCAACGGGCCGTGTCAACCCTAATGAATTCCAAAATGTTAAGATTTGCATTTCAATTTGGTAACCTCCCTCTCAAAGGCGATAAAGTCCCCCCCTCCAGCCCCAGCTCTAAATCACATTAAGCATACAGCTATCTTTTGTAAGGCCCTGCAACAATGTCACTGTGGTTCTGCCTCTCCATCATTATGCCTGCTGCGTTTTGTAGGCCTGTTCACAAGTAAAATAAATAGCTGCACAAAACATCTGGAGCCACAAAAGAGACCTTAAGTGGGGCTCTTAAAAAGAACCGCAAAGGCAGACTGAGGCCTGCTTTAACCCTTCTTGTTGAGCTTGAACGGCCACAACTTCAGAGAAAGCAAAACTTGTTTCTTTGGATTTGTTTACAATTAGTGCATGTGAGAGAAATGCAGCCTAAAAGAAACAAATGTTTTTTTTTTTCAAATGGGTCACTTATTTTGCACGTCACATGTAAATCACAGTCTAGCTTTGTGCAAACATGCATTTACTGACAAAAAAAATCTCTTCAGACAGCTGTGTGTTTTTACATTTACTACAATCTTCACATAAAATCAACAGTGCGTATAGAAAAACCTTTGGTATTCTCTGTGTTGCTATTCCTGGGGAACTGTATACAAATTGTTGACAGTTATTTATCCCTACTTGATACCTCCACTTTTCATACTGAATTTTAATTTGCTCTGTATATCTTAGCTGGGACGTAGTGAAGTAGTATTTCTTCCTTTCAGGATTCTAAAATAACTGTGCTCAGTGATTACATTTCAGTCCCTTTTGTTAGTGGTGCAGGTTATCGATTTGGTGAGTTTTTAAAGAGCCACTGGTTCTGATTACATACAGTTGGACCATTGAAATCTAATCCTGATGCCGTTTGTGAACTTAATGATGCGTGGCGCATTCAGCCTCCTCATCCTAGAGGTCAAGCACACTTTATGAGGTCACCATCCATAGATTTACAACCTAAATTTCCCATGACAGCGGCCGTTGCTTTGTGCATCCAAACAGGGAGGCTCAGTGTGTTCCTACGGATCCCTCGGATTGTGACCTGAAAATATCTCTTAGGGAATAAAGCCAAGAAGGAGGTAGAGAGGAATAGTTGTGTAAACATGCCGTCAGCTCCAAGGGCACACGGCACAATAACTTATGGAATGTCTCACGTCTCCATCTACACGAGGATAAGTCATGTTGAGAGGAGGTGCTGGTGTAATTTGTTATGGGTATACTGCTTGTGTAGATTCAGCCCAGCAGCAAGACAGTAAACCAGCGGTGTTCAAGTAGGAAAAACACGTCATCCAGCAGACTGATCAGTGCTGCTAGTCATGATTCAGTGCTTTCTCTGAAGACATCATATGAGGCTCTGAATTAGAACAAAGGCAATTCGTAGTAAATTATCAAAGAGCACTGCTGTTAATGTCTGTCCCCTTTTTTGCTGCACAACATTAAATGAGTGGGAAGCAGAAAACAAGAAGCACTGTAAAGTTAAACCCCTCTACAAAAGCTTGTCTCTAATAAGCTGTTTGCGTAGGAGTGTGAGATGTTTTCGACCCTGACCCTCTATGCCTCATTTTTACATCTATGCAGCAATCTGAAGTGAAAACAACTTCCAGTCACTTTAACTCAGCTTTTGTGCTGGAAGCCCAATGGAATAGATCCTTAACAGAAAGGAAGAATGCAAAACGACTTTTACAGGCCTTTAAGAAAATGTTTAAAATGTATATGCGCAAGGACAACAAGATCTTTCTGGATCCAATTCATAACATCATCTTCAATAGGACGAGACCTATCGTTACGTACTTCCTCCTGATTAGACATCATTTTTAAAGCAGAAATGCACAAATAAAGAAGACAAACATAATAAAGTGCCGACCAGACTGCAGATAGGAAATCTCCCTGCATGAGGCAGAGACATCATCTTTCATGTCCAAAACAAAAGGTCAAAGTCTCAGGCAACCCACGTTCAGACCCAACAGCTAATCGCCTCACTTCCCCAACCCATCTGAGAGAATTACAGTGGCTGTTAAGTGTGCATAATGAATGCCATAAAGCTGGCCTATAAAACAGGCTTTTGGCCAGCCCCTGGCAGTGAGTGGGAGCAGGTCTAAGCACAAATCTGACTCTGCACACTCTCATGTACAGAATGATTGCTGATGGGTTTTTTGCAAGGAGGGGAGGGGAGAGGCGGGGCGGCTTCCACATCATTAATGAGCGCTAATATTTCAAAGGAGGACGCAGGGCCCGAGCACTGACCGTTATATTAAAAATCAAACGGTGTGACCTTGTTAAGATGGATGCCTGGTTGCTCTGTCCCCTTGGTGCAGCTGAGCTGCAGACGGCACACCGCATTAAAGGTGGCTCTTTGCTTTTTAAAGCATCAGCTATTGCCGCAGATATACGGGGTGCACCGGGAGCATTACGAGTGGCATTTAATTAAAGAAAAGTAAGCTGTGGGATTTTATAGACTGGCCGGGGATTGCTTGATCTGGTAAGTAAGTGGAAATGAAGGATGCTTGAAAGGCGGCATAAATCTAACACAGTGCTAACTTAACCTTCCTATCATTGTAAAAATCAGGGCGAGGACACTTTAAGCCCTGTCTGCTGCAGAAAATGTTATCTCATTCTGCTTCTTTCAGCTTTAAATGAGTTCATGGTATAATAAAACTAAAAAAGCAGGGATCCTGCAATGCATAGAGTAAATTATATTGTTGGCTCATTGTTAATCATTGAACAGAATCATAAAACTGATCCAAATAGTTGATGATTACACATATTTCTTTTTTGCTAATTGATTAATTGATTAATTAATTAATTGAAAAAACAATAAATAAAGGGAAACAATCCGGGAAGGATTGAGTTTCTGATCCACTTTAACAGAGCCTAGTTCCTTGCAGTCGTGGCTGGTCCAGGTCAGACTAGTGATTTATAGGCTGGTAATTAGCCCCAGATGACGATGATGAATGTGCTACACTGACACCTTTGTAGGCTGCCTTGTTAGGTAACATCTGAGAAGCCTGACAAAGCTATAATTTTACAGAAAGCTCTTAATTACCCTGATACAATTATGAATGGGCCACAAACAGACACCCAGCTGTTTTGATGCACTGCAGTGGGAGGAGCTATGGGGTAAAGGGATGGAGGGAATGAAAGCTTTGGCTGGCAGTGCTTGGCAGATGTGTTGTGAGACAAAAGCAACAAGACAAATAGACAAACATTTTTGTTTGGGAGTCAAAGAAGTCATTTTCTCTCAGGGATAATCAAAGATGGGTTAGGTTAAAAGGTGGGAGGAGGAGGGGGAGGAACAGCTAGGTGCAAAATAAATGTTCCTCAGTTGCAAAGGTAGAAAGACGGAAATAACTGGTCCCACAGCTACAACTCTTCAGGTACTACCTGAAGAGTTATCCAATTTCTGAGAATTGGAGCAGAAGTGAGATTTTTAGACATCTTTAATCCATTATTAGTCAAAGAAAAGTTAACTTCCCAGTGGTTTCCAAATCACTGGGGAGACTTTGTAACTGGACAAAAGAGAGCATTGCAATCATTAGCAGAGTTGTCACAGTTTTACCACAACTAGTGACTAATAACTCTTGTTGGAATATGTCCCCACTAATTGCTAGTCTTAATATTACATAATCTAGTTCTTTGATTAATTTAATCAACATATTATTGAAATTTTGTTAATGACTTTATTATTGACTTTGTTACAAAGATAAACAAGATAGACAAGAAATTAAGTGTATCGGATTACTTCCCTATCCATCACAGGCCATCTGGCAAACATTGCATTGGCAGTTACACTGCAAGGTGCCATGAAGGAGACACTTCCTCTCTTTGAGGCCCCAGGTCCTTGTTTGACACATGGCATCCTGTGTAGAGAGCAAGCCCTACTCTAAAATCAAAGAACACACTTCCACAATCGTCCCTGCCGTCTCGCCTGTCGTGTCACCAAGGTCAACAACAGGGCTGTCTCCCCACTGCCACATGTTTATTTTCCTTTTCCAGCTTTGTTTAAATCCCAAATTAGAGTTTCCACGAGGGAAGCCAATGTAGAGGAGGAGGTCTCAATTCATCTCATTCCCTAAATATTTGGACGACTGGTAATTTGCTTTATGTGATATGATTTCCTTTCGAGTTAAGAATCGAGTTAAGAATCAAATAATGGTTTCCATCTGTCTGGGCGCTGTGAAGTGGGGCTGCTGTGTCTGAATACCCCTAGTATGTGTGCATATGTGTGCATATGGGTGTCTGGCGATGTGTGAATAAGCGGACTGAGTCAGGAGGAGGGCAATGTGACATGTAACTCTGGGAACTGGCCTGAGACAGATACAACACGGAGCCAATGGGAAACACACCAACTGGTGAATGGCTTTTAACTAAGAAATGTTCTTAAGATAATTCCTACACTGCTGTTGAAGTAGCTGCTATACTCTTAACGGCAACTTTAGTGGCTTGATGATTTCTGTTTTTAATTATTTAATTAAACAGATGATTTACTTGATCTATGTCAAGTGTGATGGCTCTTGAAGCAATAAAATCAATCCATAACTTTTGATAAACTAGCAAAAATGAATAAATGTCCATCTGAAAATAAGATCATGTTAATTTCTCTTAAAGACACTTAAAGTAAGATTCTACACTCAATGCATTTACATTACCTCTAAATTCTGTGATTGAATCTAAAAACTCACATCAGTAATGATTTGTGAGCTTCAGTTTCATCAAGCTATACAAATACAATGTTGTCATTGGTTGGGGGAAAAAAAGTGATGGTTCTTTCTGCAGAGGCCTCTGGAGAATTTGCTCAAGAAACACATTACATTATGTTTTCCGAGCATTTAAAGCCATATGTTGGACACAGAAATGTAAATGTATGGTAATATGGCTATTCATGGCTCATCATATATGCATGCTAGAACCTGTGATTGTCATGGGCAATAAAACTGCTGTTGTTTGATCATAAGATAAAGAGATCAATCCATGTGCAAGCCTGCATCCAGCCATCCGTATGTGCAAGGCTAAGAGGCCATAAACAGACTTGCTCATTATGCTTTATTAGACAGCTACATAAGACAGACACACACAAGAAGAATGGCCTGACAAAGGTTGTTAGGTAGATTCAAATGTGTGGTGTTGAGTCACAAATCCACACCGTGTCCATTAGTCTCCTGAGCTACCAGGACACCCTTGGTAAGGATTAACTTAGAGGTCATCAGGCACTTTAAAATTCACTCAACAAGCTGCCTGTACACAACACAAACGTATTTCCCTTGAGTGTGTTCCAGTTGAAATCCATCTTCATCTCTTCCTGTGTGAGGTCTGTTTATAAAGATATAACCTACAATAGCTTCTATATGCTGTCATCGCCAATTTCATCTCTTTGTGCTGTGGGACAAACTATTGATGAGCTGTTGCGGGCCGTTAAATTAAACTGGAACCCATCCACAGGAGAGGGATTGCTCCTCCAACACGAAATGACACATCCCAGGACAAGTTCAATAAGTCACATCTCTGAATGAAACCACCACAAGGCCCAATTTCACAATTCCCAAGTTTCCCCATTGTGGACAACTGTGAACACTTAACACCACAATTTAATTAATATCAGGTTAAATGGGAAAGAAACTATAGAAATTACATAGATGGTAGCTAAATACATTGCCACGGTTAAAAAAATAAAATTATACTAAGTAGTTAATAAGGGGAAGGCCATCTAGAGGACAAGTGACAATTTTGTTTATTGTTACGTCACTTGGATGTTTGACTTTCACTGTGCAGATTGATGTTTACGCAGAATTTTATCACTTAAAGGGGTAACGTTTTTGACTCCAAGATTTAAATTTACATGTACAAGCCAATCATGGTCAAGCATGCAACTTCTAAAAGTGTAATATAGAAGATTTAAACCTCCATACATTGAAAATTGACTTTGGCATCTATGTTGAACTTTTTAAATAACATATTCATGAAGGAATAAATGTGCTTTTAAGAGTTTGTAAGAAGTTAACTAAATGTTTTAAATTACATTTTGACCTGCTTTGAAATCAATCATGGAATTAACATTAATTAGAAACAGCTGATATGACCTGTTGCTGGGACGTTTGTCATAGCTTAGCTAATCTGTATTTTGCCAACCTCAGTGTCTGAAGTCAGGGTCACTCACTAGTGCGCCCAATTAGTTTTTGACATTCACACACACCGCTTGGATATGCAGCTGAATGCGCGCACTGCAGAGTACAGTAGTAGTAGACATCTCCTTAAGTTCGGCACGGGACATTTATAACTAAAACATTTAATAAAATGATTTTGTCATGTGACCCAAAAGGAAGAATTTCTGTTTAAAAGCAAGTCTTCTCAGACAAACACATAAATTAGCTTGAGAAGTAAGTCAGTGGAGCATTGGACAACCCTACAGTACATGCACGATTCTTAATGTTTATCATAGTGTAAGGAAACTACCATAATTACTACAAATCAAATGGAAGGAAGAAAACAATCTATACTGTGACAAGACTTACAGAATATACTATTATAGTATTCTATATTATTCCATCAGTATTACTGAGAAATGAGCAAAGGTCAAAGGTCAAGATCCCCAGTTACACCATCTGGATGCACAGTGGCCTCCGTAATGTTGATGCATTATAATGTTAGCGAGTGTAAGTTGCTAACATTATACACCATAATACCGATACACCTGCAAGGCCTTAATGAGGTTGTTGATCAATATGAATTACTCAACAATCACTTGTACAGGACTTGGCTTCCAATGTTCATTCTTCATCCCACTGGAAGAGACCCCTGGCTTTTGTTATTGTTGTTGTTGTATTAGTTGGTTCTCCACTATATAAATATATGACATGAGAAGATGAACAGTCGTATTAGCAATTTTTTGCTTCCACATATATTTTGGCCCAGGGTGGAACTTCCAAACACATCTTTTCTGGTTGCTGGCACCACCATAGTGGCAATTACCATATGCATTGCTCTACCATTCCAGCTGTCCAGGGAATTAGACACCCATGCACACACCAAACACCCCATTTACTCATTCATTCCTATTGGTTTTTAATCTCATAACCATTATTGTTGATATTTTGTGGCTGCCTGGTGCTTTGTAAATTCACGTTTGACAGAAACATATATATGTACATATGATGGCATACCTGTTCCTATACACACACACACACACAAGAGCTCAATGTCGAGCTCATGAACATGCTGAGAGAAAATGCACAACCCAGACATGTTGCAAGGAAACCACATGGAATAAACAGCAAGAAACCAGCAAGTCCTGTCACAAGCAGTCACAACATGGAGCGAAGTGTGGGGAGAGCAGGAGAGAGACAGAGAGAGGTAGGGTGGGGGTGGGGGGGGGGGGGGTTGTCAGATGGAGGGAGGCTCCCTTCTCTAACCTGCCCGGTGGCAGTAGCTGAACTGTCATCGCCTGGCCCTGTCATTTGGAAACTTTGCTGTTTAGAGGTGACAGCCGCCCACGGACACACTGTACACACTCCACAGCTCTACACACACACACACACACACACACAAACACACACATATACTGAGGATGAGGAAAGGTTTGGGGTGGTGAGTGGGCACTGTTTGACACTTCCATGTTTGACACCTCCACATCCCCCTGCATGTCATGGCTTCTGCAGGCTTTTCTCACTGTGTTGGTGTGTCCCTCGCCCATTTTAGAGGACGATGGATCAATACGAGTGTGTGTATGTGTTGGTGCAAGCAAAGAATGATAGAGCTGTTGGCGTGTGTTGGTCACAGAAATGTGGGCACTTTGCAATTCAGCTACTTCATTTATTGACTATTTGGCCAATAAATAACATTTGGAATCAATTGTTTACTATGAATAATAAATGTAAATGTCAACACAGTTTATTCATCCAAACTCATTTTAGTATAACTTTCTCTTCTAAATTTGTTGCAAGTGCTTCCAGGGCTATTGGAGATACAATTTGGACATTGTAGTAACCATTATGTGCGTATTTTTGTTACACTTAACTGCCTAATTACAGGTGTCCTGGGGTGTGTGTGTATGTGTGTGTGTGTGGGTGTGTGTGTGTGTGTGTGTGTGTGTGTGTGTGTGTGTATGTGTGTCTGTGTGTTTGGGGTGTGCTGAAGGAGACAGACGAGGGGGAAAGGGTGATGAGGAGAACAGCAGGGTTTCTCATCAGCAAGCTGTAAATGGTGCCACAACCAAGAACCCCCTCCGGCCCCCACCCACCAACCCATGTACGCTCACATGCAGACCCACATTTATTCGCACTGTGGTAATTGTCGCGCCGGCTCATTTGAGCTTGTCATTTCTCCCGATAAGACTGCGGTATTAAAAATGACAAAAGATTGATACACACTCTCCTTCACACACATACACACCCACACGCACACCGCATCTCCCAGCGTCCATGAGGCAGGGGAGGGCGGGGCTGTTATTGCAGATTCTACAGGCGAGATAGAAGGGAAATGTGATTTCACACTTTTTGTTTTTCAGAGCTGAAACAACAAGATGTTGCATAAAACAAAAGAAAAAAAGTTTGGCTGAGAGATGTTTGGGTGCAAACTATGCTGTGAAAAAAATAATTATTGCTTTACTTGGAGGAGATAAATGTGGAAGAAAATACAGTCTGCCTAAAAGCCTAACATACTGTAATATCTGTCTGTCTGTATGTCTGTCTGTTTATTCTTTCGTGTTGCAAATTCAGAGTTACAGCGACAAGTTACAAAAAGCTTTATTGTCAAACTTCAACAACAAAATCAGCAAAACATTTTGGGAATAACAGCAGTGGGCATCATAATGTCACAGCTTATCCATAACCAGGCATATCATCATCACCGATGTGCTGAGAAAATGGAGCAAATACTCATTCTTACGTTGAATATCAACAAAGGGAGAGGAGAGAGATGCCAGAGTTAAGTGGGAGCTGTATATGGACAGAATAGTAATGCACTGTTTGGCGGGGAGAGCGGAGGAACGAGCTGATGTCTGGTCTCCAAATGGAAGGAAGCAGCGTGTTCACAGTTCATTACCACTTCCCTTCTCTCGCTAATCAGAACGCAAAGTGCTTCAATATGTCAACAAGGAAGTGGTTTCATTTTTACTGAGAATATATAGGTGTGTGTGTGTGTGTGTGTGTGTGTGTGTGAAGGAAGGCGTGGGTTGGATCATGTTATATTAGTATATGTATGTGTGTAACTGTATGTGAGGGTGTGGACAGTATGTGGTTAGGAGGCTGTGTCTGTGTTTGCATGCATGTGTACAGCAGTGTATTGCTATGTTTCTATATTTCAGTTTAACTATAAGGTTTTCTTGATCCAGCATCATCCACAAGGAGAATATGTTTATCTGGACACTTATGACACAATCAGCCTCCATCCAGGGAGCTGGCTGGCTGAGAGCCTTAAGTCGTCTCACACTTCAGACAGGCAGCAGGAGGAGCCCAGGGAGGCCACAACTCATTTATGCCTTTCTCTGGGCTAACTCCGGTTATTAGCTGGAATCAAATGATCCAACACGTCTTGTGCCACAGGCAGGCCGAGTACAGAGAAACTCAGTGTGTGTGTGACATGAGAGAGAGAGAGAGAGAGAGAGAGAGAGAGAGAGAGAACTGCAAAATTCCATTAGAGGAATCTAAAGGCATCACACATAATGGATGGGCCACTATCCACGCCTGAGAAACTGTGATGCCCAAAATTAAAAGTATTTTTCAACTGAGATTGTGCCCGCAGAGGATCTTCATATGGCCCCTGAGAGATGACAGCCATTTCCTTTCAAGATGGCAGCTGATTAATTCCAACTGACCCTGTGACTGATTAGTACTTGTATTGTTGCATCGTGGTATAAACTCATTCTCTAAAGGCCTACTTATTAGGTTAGTAAGACATTGCACACTATACTGTATGTCAAATCAAAGCCAAAGGCATTTTACTGTAATGTCTGTTGAAATAAATTGTAACAGTTAACCTCACACACACGCCTACAAAAGGAAGGAAAGCAGTATAACAGAATCGTTTCTATTTGGAAAATAGTCCTGGAGAAAAACAAGACTAAGTGTCTATAACCATACATTATTTCTGTGAGACTATACATAGGCACAGCAGAGCTTTATGCTACTGTGGTAGCATGTGGTAGTTTAGCATGTCAGCATCAGCTGAGGTTGATGGAAATGTACTCATCCAGCAGTTGTGTCTGGCACTGCTAAATGCTCCATTATGTTCACCAGCTAGTGACTAACTTTGTCTGTCGGCTGTTTGGTGCTGAGCTGAGCTTATTTGATGCCTTTACAGCTGCCTGCAGCAGCCAAAAACAATGGTGAGTAAATCAAACAGGTAAGTTGTGGACTGGACAGCTAAACAATGAGCTGAAAGTCAATATTAAGCTTTGTAAAGTCGAGTGGTGCTGCAGATTGAGATCATTCTCTGTAGATTCATCATTACGAGAGTCGTCTTTCACATTTTTACAGCTGACTTTTAAGTAGCATGACATGCACTTTTTACCCTTTTTTTTTTTAAACATTTAGTAAAATCTCTTACACACTGATCAATGCTTGAATTACTTTCTCATTCACTGTTGAGTGTCACATTATAACAAAGCAGAGATGCCATGTAATCATTTAGACATTTTGTGACTAAACACTGCAGTGTTAGGTTCATGCATTCCATCCTGGTGTTTTTGTAATTGTGCCTGCCCCAACAAGGGTCCGATTCCTGCACCTGGAATCAAAGACACCTTTAAATTTGTTCCCTGTCATTTGTGCCTTTTGTTTCCACATTCTACTATGTCAGCTACTATGGTGAGGCAACTAATTTGCCCTCCAAGGTTGTTATTCCACCTCTCCTCCTCTCTTTCCCCCCTCTCTCTGGCAGTTTGGGCAGTATCCTCGGTGAGAGCTGGCCCTCATTACTCTCTGCTGAGTCTTTTGGCCTTAAGGCTGCAGTCTCTTGTCCTCCAATCCCCAGTCCCGGTCTCCCCCTTTCATGCTGTGGGCTCCAGCCTTATCTCCCTGGTCCACAAAGCTCCTGTGGATGTGTGCTGCTATCCACTCGCAGCACGTTGTTCCCAATCATCTCCTTCCCACGTAGGGGAAGGCAGAACATTGTGCCAACTTGCCCCCACAATTAGGACAGAAAGACTGTATGTGGTACAAAGCCACTGGGACTGTGAGAGGTTAGGGCAAACGCCAGTTCTGTACATACAGCGGCTAATGGTTTTATTTGAATTTTACTTAGCTGCAATAAGCCTGGTTTATCCTATTGCAATGTTAAATATAAATTGATTATAATTATGACATATAATACTTAAAACTCAAAACATTATCTTTTCTGCTTTTTCTGTATGGAGTGATCAGCAGATATGTAGAACCACAGTTGATTACAACTGACTAATTTTGGAGAGTTCTGCTGAATGAAGTGATCTATGACAGTCAATGTGATATCTTTTTACAAAAATATGCCTTAATACATGAGGTTGTAGAGAAATAAATGGAAAACTGAAATAAAATCAATTTCTTGCTGACAATGAAGACTGAACATCATTGGACAGTAACACTGAAAAGCTTACAGCTAAGTCATATTTGTGATAAACCCAGTGTCACAAATTTATTATGGACATACAGTAAATAGACAAATACATTCTCTCACAAGTTAATCTGCATTTTGCTAAGTCATTTCCGATTTGGTATTCAGCCCTCTCCATCCAATTTAAAGAGAATATCTAGTGTCAGAGAGAAGGGGAATTTATTCCGAGCCAATAAAAAAAAACAGGCGCTTGGTGAAAATCACCATCGGCAAGTCATTAAAAGTAGGAGAGGAGCTCGGTGTGTGGAAATGGCTCATTGGCTCCCCGGGTGCTACTCACAACAAGAGACCTGGACACGTAGACCAAGGCCCTGATGAATTGAGCCATAAAGGTGATTGGCTCAAATGAAAGTCTGTGCCTCTGAGGCAAAGACACATCCGTTTGATTTGAATACATCACCGTGCTAGAAGGACGGCATGCTTAACCTGGAAGAAAATGATGGGCATAAACAAGAGATTTGCACAGTGTCTCAGCGTGAATTCCAACATCAAACCTGGCTGGCAAGTGAGACAAACCAAGCCTGTGGGATACATAAGCCTTCATTACCACGTTGCTACTGGTTGTCAGGTTACGGATGCAAGGCCTCGGGTGCGATGTGTGATTTTGGAGCAGCGGCTGCCTGCTAATTATCAACCTAGGCAACATGCAGCCATTAAAAAACGCAACCCCGAGTGTCTGCTGAGCTAATTTGTCTAATTACATCTTTGTAACTTATGAAAAGACCTAACATTACCCTGAAGGCTTGCTTTCGGAGTGGGAGCTGCGTGGATGGTAAATGAAAACTTACTACAGCCATACAAGTGCCTTGATAGCTGCAAGGCACTGGGAGTATAGGAAAGACTGTGAGGGGGAGGTGGCGGAACCCCTGTTGGGTGATGCTGTAACTATTTCCATATCCCCAAGATTCCTCTCCCATGGGACAACCACCCACACCCTGCCGACAAGCCTCTTGTTTATTTTTCTCATCATTAATGTGGCATTTTTTTTAGAATTTATCAGCAAAACCAATATTTGGTGTCAGTTATGAGATGCGTAGGCTCCCAGTCAGTGTAATAGATTGTGACTGAGCCGTCACAGCGATGAGGGCCTATGGCAGCTCTGCTAACAAGCATCTCTAATGGGGGGAGGAAAGGGGAGTTGGGCGGACCTTTCGTGACATGTGTCAATTTACTGAAATTTGAAAGCCTAAAACAAACAAAAAAAAAGAATTGTTCCAATTATAGTGACTGTGAAATGTGAACATGTTTTCGAGTTGAGTGCTGTGTTTGGGAACAATTTTCATTCAAAGCATCTGGGTCACATCCCACATATGTTGTTGAGCAAGTCAAATCACAGTGTTAGTTAATAACTTAGACACTCCATCATATCACCTCAGCTTGAATGACAGCAATGAAATGGAGCACATTAAATCAGAGATGATCAGAGATAAAGAGAATAATCATGGCAGACTAAGTCAGAAAAAGAACAAACAGGATGATGCCATCTTCTGCCTTCCTTCCTTCTTCCTCCTCTCAATGGCTGGTTGGCTGCGATAACATCTCTTAGTTTCAGCATAGCAGCTCCCAGGAGCCTGGCTACTTGGCTATTTTGGGTCTAGATCTCCTGCCTACGTGGGGCAAGGCTCATCTTTCAGCCCCTGGAGTACCCCCTCCTCTCCAAAGTCGCATTATGGCTGGCTTAGTGGGGCTCAGTGCCAATGATCCACCACCATGCAGCCACCACTGTCAAGGTGGCATATGTGATGGTTTCAATTATTAACCATGAAAATGTGTGTTGCCTCAAAAAAGGCTTAAAGTGGTTAAAGTAAGATAAGATTCAAAAAGTGTCTGTTCTGAATGAATCTGAAAGGGAAAACATGGTAATTATAGTTGTAGAATCTCTGTCTCAAATTTGCAATCAGAAGATAAAGCAATGCAAGTGTGGTTTGTAATGCGTCAGTCTTGACTCAACCCACTCATTTGTGGAGAGCGTGGTGCAATCGGGGCCAGCCAGAGATGTATCAACTGAAACCTAGACCTAAACCTCAGAGATCTGATGAGGCACAGTATGTTTTCTAGTTTTAACTTGCCTTGCCTCAGCTCTTTCTCACTGCCTCTCTTACTCTCTTTTTTCTAATCAGGTGAGATTTTATCAGGCCTCCTCTGTCAGTAACCACTATCGGTTGTGAAATTTCAGAAGGCAAAGCGTGTGGGAACCACAATATCAGTTGTGCTCATCTCGCCCAGCACCTTTAGAGACGCGCGGGCGGTTTCTGAAAAGGCGAGAAAAGCTTCACAAAGAGCATATCGGAGGCCGGTTTAACACAAACTGACAGTGGAAATATTTCATACAATGTTCAACCTCTTCTCTCTGCTTCCTTCTTTTTCTCTGTAAGTTTTCTTTGTGTAAAACATCTGCCAGTCTTTACTGGCTCACTGCAAGATCGATTTACAACATCAAGAAATAACATTTGGGGAGAAGTCTCCATTTGAATGAATCTGCTGAGCAGATATGGAGAACAAATGTGAGATGTGATACTCTGCTGGCTTTGAAATCCCTATCAATCAGACCATTCTTAGCCATGAATACAAACACCTAAAGCACAAAAAATGGAGCTGAATGATGGCTTTTCCCTGTGGGTCCACATTATGTGCACTACAGCAAGTGTATTCTTCCACACGCTAAACTGATGCTCTACATTCAATATCACCATCAAAGTTAATTCTTTGCACTTACAATTGAGCTGGCTTATTGAATTTCAGGTTTCCGATACAGCACGAGCTCCCAGCACAGATGCACGCTAACACAAAGTAATCCCCTGGGTGCTTCTGAGATGCACTCTCTCAGTGAGCAGAAAGGTAATCCAGCTGAGAAGTGGGGTTGTGATCAAAAATGTTGAATCTCAGCATGAGCTGGTAAAATGTGGTTGGGGAAAGGAATGAGTGAAACTTACTCGTTTGTCAAACTGCCTGCAGTTTTTTTGTACAAATGTAATTTTGTAATTAAATTCTTTTTTTTTTTATCGTGTCCTGTGCCATTGGAAAACATCCTCAAAAGACAAACAAATCAAGCAGATTGCGTGTCCATATAACCAAGAAAAGTGTGTTAAGGTTACAGCAATGGCATGTGTTAGTAATGTTTCTGTGTCCCTGTTGTAGCAGTGTTGGGTGATATAAACAGTAATATTAATACCTTTTCAATTAAAAGAACTACGAAACCAAATGTGTGTTGCTATTTTGTCATCAGATTGAAAATGATTTTTTTTCTAATTATCCCTAAACTAAAACTGTCTTGGGCATTTTCTGCCAGTAGATGATAAAATGAGGGAGAGAAAGAGATGCAACAAAGGTCCCCACGTCCAGACTGGGGTCATGGTTAGCGTCATAACTCTTAAGCCACAGCAGTGCCACATATCTTGATTGTGAAGGTTAACTGATTGAGGACTTAGACTTTCAAGTACTAATTTCTAATAGGTGCTCTGTTCTTGTCCTCCTGATCCCTAGAGGTGCTGCCAACTCTTTTCTTTCCTCCTTCCAAATGCATTAGCATAGCTAGCAGTGCGGGGGCGTCGGTGGCTCCATCAGTAATGTCATGGGCACTTTAACATGATGAAGCACGCCGTGGCCCCGCTGGCATGAATAATTCACATTACCACGCGCCCAGAGAGAGACACAGAGAGAGAGAGGGATTGACTTTGCAACAATGAATTGTTGGAACAGATGTGTGATTTTTAAGGCGCATGGGCCTCTGTTTTGGGTGACCGAGCAATTTTAATTCAATTTGATATTTCTCTTTTAAAGTGAGGCGAGACCTTGAGCTAGGCCGGGGAAAATGAATAAGGGGGATCAGAAGAGGGAGCCATAGTTATGGGGTGGGAGGGGAGTGGGGTGGAGGTCCTCCTTCCCATCCATCACAGTGGCACTTCAATGATTGTCAAATAAGTAGCCCTGTCCAAACCCATCTTTTATCATTATGTATGAATGAATCTATCTGGGGATCACATCTTCCAGCACATAGGAGGGCTCCATCTCGTATACATGATAGGGAGACGATATGGAAATGGGATACATGATAGCAGAATAGCTTGGATGGGGAGATGGATTCACATCACTGACTGGGAGAATGGACCACTATTTGATCCAAGCCAACTCTGTCTATTCAGCCAGTCTTGGAAATAGAAAATGTACAAGCTCCCATTACAATAGTCACAGTCTCTCTGAACTTAATGCAACACATTATTTCTTGTCTACTAATGCCTACAGAACAGCTCCTCAAGTGGCACTAACAAAACTCTCTCTTTGCAAAACCTGTTCCATTAAAAGTCTTGGAAATACTTAACATAATATTGTCCATGCTTCCGATGCTTTGAGGTTTATGCAGTTGAACACAGTACCTCTAGGCCCTTGGCATGTGAGAACTTTAATGTAAATAATTCAGTAAAGGTGGGAGAGAACTTGTGGCACTGGATTAAGGAGGCTGTGCTTGCAAAAGCTGCTCTCAATCCATTTCCAAATTGTCACGGGGCCTTCTAAGAGGCAAAACAAACCCACCTTAATCTCTGCTAATCATACTTAAGCATGAATGTTTCATGTGGAAATGCCTGGTTACAATTTAGAGGCTTTTCCCTCATTCCTGGGGTAACCCTGTTACAATCCAGAAATCCTTTTGGCCACAACAAAGACAAAATGTGATGTGGAGACATGGGAAGTGGTACAGTGCATTACAGACACCATATTTGTTGACTACATGAAACACTGCAGATAATAAATTCAGGCTGCCAAATTTCAAGATGTGCCAAAAGATAAAGCTGTTATAAACAAGGAAAAAAACAAAACGATAACATCAGTGATTGGTTGTGATTAACATCAGCCTTCTTACTTGTGTTCCAGAAATTCAAATTACAAGCTTGATGTAGGCAATGCCAGGGACCAACCTAATATTATTATTATTCGAGACGGAGCATAACCCAACGGCGGCATGATTACATTTGACTTGCAATGATTTTCCCCCCTGCATGAGAAAACAACAGCTTGGAAAAACTAATAGACGTATTCCCCAAAGTAGCTTTGTTGCTCCTGCCTTGTTTTAAATAAATCTCATCACCGCAGTGAAAATGTTTGATTTCTCCTGCATTTAAAAAGCGAAGATAAAAGTCCAACCCATCTGTCCCTCAACTTTGTGGGGTGCAATGCAGCGGAGGGAAGGATTTATCACACGCAGCACGGTAAAGTGCATCTGCATCCGCCACACTGCTCCCACTCGCATCATTATCCTCATCGCCTATCACTTCCCCAGCTGAGCCCCCTTTTGGAAACGGGGCTGACACATCGGCGGCGGGTAAACACCTTTAAAAGGATCTGACGCCCTGTAATGGAAGAAAAAAACACTTCCGTATTGTTCGGGACCCCTGGCGCTGTGCTGGGCTTATGCAGGAGTAAGCCATTGTCTGGTGTCACCTAATTGGATCAAGTTTGTGTGGAGAACAGATGTGTATGGCTGGCTGAGGTAAACACTGGACCAGAAGATGCCAGGGCTGAAATTGCTTTGAAAATCGTTTCTGCCTACATAGAATGAGTGAGAATAGCAGTGAAAAATACAATATAAAAGAACATTTGTGGCCCAGTCTGAAAAGTAATAAACACTTTCCGTTTGGTCCCTATTTTCTTTTGTTCATCCAAGGGCCCAGCCATACAACTGTGCGAAAGGGAATGTGTGGAACACAGTGATTCCAGAAAGAGGCTGAGGCAGTTAGCATGGCAGTGCTCATGGCACAAGTGATGATCCTTGGCAAAGGACAAATTATACCTTGAAATCCGAGTATTGCTGATCTAATTAAGAGCTGGCCAAAGGTGTCATCAGGGTCTGACAGATTCCAGCCCTGAGTCTTTTCTTGCAGTGAGCTGCCGCAAAAGTGAGAAACATCGGCTTAAACAAAGAGAGATGAAGAGAGACACAGAGAGACAAGGAGGCACTATTTCCAATCAAGCATCTGCCTCCCCTCCGACACAGCTCGATTTAACCTTGAAGAGTAATGAGATCTGACTTGCTTAAATGTTAGCATTCTTAAATCATCAGGAAGTGCCTCCAAGGAGCCGATAATCACTGTGCCAAATTGCTGCGCTCACTAATTTCATTTCTCCCTAGCATTTGCTTGCAGTTAGTGTCGATTATTCAGGAACAGGCATTTAATGCTGCCAGGTCCCAGGGGTGTTACATTAAAATGTAATAACTTGCAACATAAATGAAAACAAAAACCATTACTTTCTTCCCCCCACAAATTTCTTGCCTCCTCCCTTTTCCTCCACCACCTCTCTCCCTTCTTCCCTCCTCAATCTCTCTCCACTCCCTCTCTCCATGGTGGGAGTTCGAATCTAATTCTCAGCCCATCTGGCAGGCGTAATGAAGGCGGGCCGGGCTTGTGGTGCCCTGCTGCCATGGCTCGGTGGAGCAGGAGGCTAGCTGGCAGATTGGGCCGGGATGAGTGGAGGGGAGTTGTGGAACCTGCTGAGTGAGTAAGCCGGCCCAGTTAATCTCCCATGTGCCCCGGTGTGATCGGGGCCAAGGCCAGCCACACGCTGAGGGCACAGCGGATGGGGTCTGGAGTGTGGATGGTTGTGGGCCGAAGACTGGTGAGTGAGTCTGGCATTATTTTACATTTCCTGGCATTTAGCTGACTCTTCTTTCCAACGCGACTTTCAATGAGTGAAACAGTAAAATAACCTTCATTTAGGAGACTGCCAAAAACATAAACGACCAACAGTAAGCGAGAGGGTCACTGCTAAGCCAAAACGTTTACAACATAACTCTAACTGGGAGTATAGTGGGTTCAAGTTGTGTACTATAAACTAACTCAGCAGCCATAAGGGACTTAAAAGGGTGAATCTCATTAAATTGACTAAATGTTTATGTGACACTGAAAATATTGAATATATGTATATTCCTCTGTAGTTTTTAAAAGATTTTTGCAATAGAGCATAGTGTGTAAATGATAGCTTCACAAATGGAGCACAGGATCATCAACATATGTCACAGGATGCAGGTAGTCAAACAAGTAGATTCAATCCTAACAGGTGCAGCCTCAGAGGAAACAAAAAACAAACAGTGTCTTAGCACCATCTGGCAAAGACTCAAGTACATAAGGATTTACATATGGTCAAATATGGCAAATGGCAACTGTGCGATAGGTCTGTGCAACACATTTAAAGATATACTAGATTAACACAAAGATGTGTCTTTATGTTGTAACATTTACAGTTGCAAAGAGTTGTTTGTCACTTAAATGTATTAGATGTACACACCATTGTCTTTATTTCAGTTTTGCTTTCACTTTACAGTAAATTAAATTTGCCATAAAAATATTGTCATGCTGTTAAAAGTGTGTTGTGATCCACTTTATCTCCCAGGACTGCTGAAACCTCTTGCTGAGAGCCAGGAGCAGCTACTGGGAGAGTGCCACTGCTAGACACTGGAAACACCATGCAATTATGATTAAGCTCCTTTATCTAAACACAAACTTCTCTCCAATCACTGCGATCTGCGTGCCGTGTGTGAAGTCACGTAGGGAGGAAGTGGCAAAGCAGGCAAAACCCTGGTGAAAGTTGCGAACACAGGCCTGTATGTGTGTGTGTGCACAGGTGTTTACCAATATGCTTTACCAAGCCAAGTTGCTATGACCTTAAGAAGCTTTGCAAACCAGTCATCACCCAAATGCTAGTACTAATGCTAACATTACAGGAAACCTGTACCTGTGTAATAACTCTGTTTGCCCAAAAGGCAAAACACACACAGAGGCCCGGCAGCCCAAACCGAAAGCTCTCAGTGTGAGCGAGGCACGGTAGAGAGAAAGAGAAAGAACAAGAATCAGATAGGCAGCAGAAAAAACTCATATACAACATAGCAGGATGCTAGGCTGACAAAAACAGCAGGTTTCCCTAAGCTGTGTTCCGGCCTCTGGAGAAACCACAACACTGTCATTAACAGTTACTCTCCTCATAAACACACCAGCATCAGCTGGTGGTATAATTGCCCCTGCTTCTCCTGTAATCTTATACCTTACCTGCTGTTGCTGTCAGACACCTTCTCCACTGAGAGAGATGGAGAGACAGCGAAAGAGGAACATAGGGGGAAGGAGGAGGGGTTGTGGTGCATATGTGTGTGTGGTGTTGGAGGCAAGATAGGTGTTGCTTGTGTACTGTCAGATACAAGGTAAGGAATGTAAAAAAGAGGGGTGTAGATAGAGAAAGGAAAAAGAGAAAACGCATGCCAGAAAATCAAATGAGTGCATGTTGCTCACTGAAATCCCAGGAGCAAAGCTCAGGGGCTCCGATGGAGGGAAATCGTGTTCTTTTCGTTGAGTGATTAGAAGACGAGTGGCAGAACATGACCTACTTAGTATAACTTTTTTTGTACAGGTTTTGGAAAAGGTACTCAAGCGGGTAGAGTAGAGGTGGGTGGGGGCTTTAACCCTAATAGATTCATAGAAACATTAAAGATAGCAGGAATAATTGCCAGGGGGTGTTTGTGAATATGGAATAAAGTCTCTTCATCTCATGACCTCTCAAACTCAAACAAGGGCTTGCAGTCATCCTCTATACTCTGGCTTTGCAGCCAAAAAGCACAGATGGATGCGTTTGATCCTACAGATATGCAAGGTTAAAATGCAAAACAAAATATGAATTAAACATCATCTGACACCCTCTAAAGGCTACAAGAGGTTTTAGTACCTTTAAAATTAGCCCAGAAAGTGTAGTGGGAGGTGAGAATGTAGAGTATGCCGGAAAAGAGAAGAGAAAAAAAGGATGAGAGACCTGTTTTCTCAAAATCTGTGACTGAAAATGGCAAAGTGTTGTTTCGTTTCTCTGCCCTATTACAATCCCATACTGGAAATCCACCAAGGCCATGAAAACGGAACACTTTAGCTTTGCTGTAGAAATGGGCCTGCCTCTGGCGCCTCTTAATATCAGGCTTTGTTTGTGCGATGTCGGGGAGCTCTTGTGGGTTTGCGGGAGACCCGCAGGCCTTTTGTCTCATCAGTAGAGGTGGTTTCTGCCTGGTGCCTGAAGCAATCTGTTGACGTACGCCTTTTGTTCTACCTCTCCATGCGAGATTTGGTCACAGGTCGCGGATTACAGGCAACACAGCCATCACAGGTACACTACTGTTTGTTTCCCCTACAACTGTTAGTGCTCAGGAGAGAGGCGGGCACTGAATCTCCATATCAGTCAGAGAAAGTAAGGTTTGTTATGAAGAAGAAAGAGTGACAAACAACCAAGACGTGTTGAGAAATGAAACGTTTTTTTTCATTAGGTTCTGCCCAAACTAAAATGGCTTCCTCTGGATTCCTTGGGGGTCATTGGCAATGCTGCAATGTCTGCTTCTTTAAATGACACAGACTAATATTACACTTGTGGCGCTGAATTAATAAGCTGCAGCATGATAAATCTCTATGATTTATTATGTTCCCTCCAGTGTATAATCAAGTTGAATGAGAGAGGGAGAGAGAGTCATACAGAAGGAGATTGGAAGAGACAGAGACATAGCTGGTTTGAATTGAGACACACTAGACGAGGCCTTTCCTCTGCACAGCTGAATGGACAGGCTTATAGAGCTTTGAATGAGAACTGTGAAACAGTCAGCCACCAAAATCAGTGGGTGTTGTGTTTAGCAGAGGGAAAGCAATTAAAATACCAAAAAGTTCAATGTGCAGTGCGCCGTGAAAAATGACATATGGAACTGCCAAAACCGAACTAGCAGACGTTCTTTCCCCCCAAAACGGTCTATTTCTTTTGGAAGCATGAAGTCCCCATAAGGGCGTTTTATGAGAATATCACACCTCTATGGAAGTCTCATCCCACAATCCACAGGAGGCTTCCTCTCCCTCCTGCCTGCTTCTGGTGGGCTGCCATCATTTTCATTCCCCGTTCCCAGATAGATGTTTGTAATTGGAGCTCTAATTTATGATCGGGCCTTGGTGCAGGATAATGATATGGAGCATTGTAATTTGCTGATGCAAATTGTACGTTATAATGGGGAGCCATAAAAGCCCCAGCAACATCTCGGAGACTTGCCAAACACCCTGAGCGTTCATTACAACCCTCATTAAAACATCCACGTCGGCATTGGGAGCTCTTACAAATGGAAGGAGCATGTAATTGCTGCTTGATTGTGGTATATGTAACATATGATAAAGTGGAATTACCACTTTATTTGTCTACAGTGTCCGTGAAACTTAATGGGGAGAAAGCCTGCAGTAAACACATCCTCAGAGCATTGTTTGAGTGTTATATTATAGGGCTATTCGTTTAAAGTGGGGCAAATGTGAGTTAGGGGACAGTGCATCCAGGACAAACTAAGAGTGATGATAATCAAGGCTGGGCTTATGGGGATAAAACTAATGGTTTACCCATGAGAGCCTTTGTTTCATTTGGAATAACTCCAACATGGGTGACAGCATAGAGCCTCGTCTGGGAATACATTAACTGGATTTAAAATAAGAAAATATCAGTTGTTCTTTTTCATTACAAGGCACCAAAGTCATCACCATACATACATTTGTAGTGGAATGAGATTGAAAAAGGTTATAAGGAACCACTGAAGTCCCCTCTGGTGAAAAAATATTTTGTATTAATGCCAATTTGGGTCTTTGGAGTATAGCTTCTAGCCATTTCCAATCGTTGATCTCAATTCAGTCCTAACGAACGGGTTATGTGAAACGCAGGGAAGCTGAATGTCCCAGCTTTTAAGCAGTCTTAAGAGCAAAGCCAAGTAGCAAAAGCAATTAAGCGTTCATTTAGAACAACTGAACTATGTTGGGGCTGGTTTTTCTGGGCCTGGTCAACACTAATTCACATTGTCACCTTTTTATTCAAATGACCTCTCCCAAAGTCCCCTTTGTACTGGTGCCGTTCTAATGCATCTCCATTAGAACAAAACCTGAGCTGCATTGCTGAAAATGAAGTTTCCCTCCTCAACTCTGAATGATAGCAGGCCTCTACCACCAGAGCTGTGTGTGCTCAGCCACTGGAAAAGGATTTTTAACCATGCCATTCAGCTGGGGCCCCAGAAGCCTGCAGCCTTTATCTGCAGAGCTGTTGATTGATGTGTTGTGGGCCCTGCTGTGGTTAACAGCAATTTTTATCTGTTGCTAGCGGCAACAGCCCAGGTCCCTGGTGCGCAGAGAGCAGCAGGGCCCAGGATCTGAAGCCGGACCGCACACGGGGATAAACAAATAGGTTTTTCAAGGCGGACAGCCCTCATAGAGAGGCCCCTGACAGGCAGCGCCCCACCCGAAGGCCAGGACAATGTCAGGGCCCCAGCCCACTCCTGCTGGGCCCTTGGTTTCCTTCACTAATTTTCACCATGTGCAGAGCCAGTGGTAAGGGGACACCTGCACACCCCACTGAAAGTAAGCAGAGCACAAGATACAGAGAGAGGCAGACTAATAGACAGAATAATATCCAGAGAGGGTAGAGGTTAGAAATGTCAAACAGCCATAGCTTTTTCTTAAAGCTCTGTGTGCCAACACTATGGTGTAGTGACCAAAAAAATAAGTATAAAATATAATTTACACTCAATTTCCTTTTAATTGCTGTGTTTAGATTTTAATCCAGTGAATCTGTGTCATTTTGTTAAATAAAGCGTGAAGCTTTTAATGGCTTCTATTATAATTAAGTGACATAATCCTTGTATTCGATAAAGATCTTGTAAAAAGCCTCGTCACTCAGACAGGGAAGTGTATTTGCCACAATGTGGAGGTCGTGAGTGCCAAATCAATTAAAACAAGGCTGTTTAAGAATGCTCAAATGACTCTGCAACTGCTCTGTTTAAAGTGTAGACTCATTTAGCGTTAAATTTGATTATGACAACCCAGGCAGAGAAATAAAGAATGGGTGTGCCTGAGAGCTCTGAGCACTCTCGCTCAACCCAAACACTGCGGCTAAGGTTTTACTCCCTGACATCACAGAGATAAACCCTCCCAAAGCAGACTAGTCAGATTATACTGTCACAGACAAAGCTCTATGCTTTTATCGTGCGTGAAAACATGAGCCGTAAGTTGGCCTTGGGGTGGTTTTAAAAAATGGGGGGTGGGAGACTAAAGCTCAATCACTTCATCTGAAAGGAAAGGGAGGTGTGTTGTCTTTTTCGCTTAGCTAAAACGTCTCCTCCTCTATACAGTATATCCAGCCCAGGGGCAGCGCCAGGATGGGCAGATAGTTGCAGTGAGATTCTTTGACATTTTCCCTGTCTCTTGCAGCCCGTATCTCCCAGGCACAGAGGGGGATGTTGGGTTCTTTATCAAGGAGCCCCTCAGAGGGGATGATAAATCGCCAGAGCCCAGGCCCATCTCCAGTGGAACAACAAGCAGGTAGCAGCGTAGGAAACAAGGTACAGATATTGTCTCCCAAACATAGCCGAGGCTATAATGAAGCCTGCACAAAGCAGACAGGAGAGAGTCGGCCTGATAAACAATTCCATTTCCAGTCTTCCACAGAGAGCGAGATAGCGAGTCTCAGTCCTGCTGCTACATATCGCGGCTGGACTCCACAGTACAGAGATTAGGCCTCACCCCTGAATGGGGAATGAAGGGTGGGTGGGCAGGGGTGGTTGAAGGGTGGGTGTGGCAATAGGTGATGATTTTATCTCCAGCAATGACAACACCTGGATAAACACATCACATTTTGATGAACACGTAGCTTAAGGTGGTTTGTCATTACCCTATCAAAAAGTTTGATGAGACAGAGGATGTATATTGGCATTGATAACATTTTAAGATATAGTTTGTTTGTTTAGTTTTTTGCGTATTCTTATATATTTTATTTATATAATGTTTTATTAGTATGCTGTGTTGAGTGGTGTACTGTCAGTCCTGCTTGTAGAAGCTCACCAAAACAAGTTCCTAGCCACGTTTGTTTTAATAACAATCAAGTCGACTCAATCAGATATTAGCATTTTTGCTGCTTACCAAGTCTGGAATGATGCAGCTCATTATATATTTATTGTGGAACTGATCAACATAACACCCATTGTCTAATTGATGACTATAAACTAATTCTTCAGTTGAGATACATGGGAAAAATGGGGAGAGAGAATGATATGACATGCAACAAAGGTCCCCTGGCTGGGAATTTTACCATGTACACCGCTGTTATGTGGAATGTGCCTTCACCACTATGCTGCTCTGAAACTAGTTTATTACGTCATGCTTTGTATATAGAAAATCTAGATGTGTGTTTGAGATATGTATGTATTCAGCACCAGCTTGCAAAAACTCATATCATTTACACCATGCAATACACCTTGCAAACCACTAGATACAACTTGGAAGCACAATCAGTACTTGGACATTTTCATTCAATTAGCAATTAGTCAACAACATTGTTACTGAAACTCAGTAATGAAATATTATGAAATAATTAAATAATATATAATATTATTACATGTTTGTGCAGAATGTGTGCAGATGATGTACTGTATGTGCAGAATTTACACAGTTAGTTAAACCAGCAGACAATGCGTTGTGTATGCAACTGTCAAATCATTTTAACACAAAAAAGGTATTTGCTGTGTCCAAAACACTCCAATTTGATGGTTTCCCCTTTTTCATAAATCTGGCACCAATGCCCAGAAACTTCCTTTACATTCTTGTGTAAACCATTTAAATGAGGCCATTGAAGCCTGGCAGGCAACATAAGAAGGGAGACATATGGAAGCATAAACAAGAAGAGGCGTTATCTCGCAGTAGAAAACTGTCAGAAACTCTTAGTGCCTTGTTGCAGATAACCAGCCACCACCCACCAGCTTGATTCTTTTGAGTGTTTTTCGAGAGGCAGAGCAGTAGATGGTGATCAGTGCCAGGGGCCGACCAGCAGATAGCCCAGTCCATGCTATTGATGGCTAGTGGCGCTGCCTACGCCTGTGTGCCTGCTTCGATGACCCTCCCACACCCCCTCCTCACCTCACAAACAGCCCTCCACCCACATACATATCCTCTCTTCCTCTTCCTACTGCCATAATGCTCTTTCCAGCCGCTGGCCTTCTCCTCGTCCTCCTCCTCCTCCTCCTCCTCCCATATTCACTAAGCCTCTGCCCGGCAGTTCCCTGGAGCCCCCTGACCCCACACCCCATGCCCCCTCTTCGAAACCATCATTCTGTAAAGCCTGAAACACTTACAGATAAGGAGACCCCAGAAATCAAGCAGGCCCGGCTGCAGAGCAGATTGAGAGTCAGAGCTCAGCACCCAGGAGGTGCCCAGAGGCTACAAATGCTGCAGATAGCACCATCGGATAGCCAGAGAGGAAAGCCAGACAATGTAAAACTTCCTGCCCTCGAAACTGGACTTTCCTTTGCTCGCACGATGCCCCCGCCCCCACACCACCACAGCCGAGCCCTCTGCACCTTCATTTCTGCCCTCTCTCTCTGAATCCCCCTTCCTCCTCTCAGATAAAGAGAAGGCCTCGTTCCCTGCCGACTCAAACTGACAGCTCAAGCCAAAGGGCTCCACAAGCTTTTTTGGAAGGTCTTGTTTGTTTTCATCCATCTGTGAGTATGCGGCCACTGGGGAATGGGAATGTGACATGTTCTATTAAAACAAATTTTTTTTTAAATCGCACAGAGATCAAGGTCTTTTGAAGTTGAGCTTTGTTCAGAGCTTTAACAGCAGTCCTTTGAGGCAGATTAACGACGACAAACCATTTATAGTTGTTTTGTTTGTCGGGATGATTGCTTCCAAGCTGCAATAAGAACTGCCATATGCCACTCATCAGCTAAAAGTAGCACACTTTAAAGTATGCTCCTCTTATGAGTTCCCCTTTAAGCATAAAGGACATAAAGGACGACCGCTGTCTCTATTACCCAGAGACTAGACACATCATTGAAACAATGGAAGGGGAAGAGCACAAATTGATGGTTCGAAAACGCACTGGGGCAAGGCAACAGATGCTTTCAAGGGATAAAAATAGTCCTGCTCTGACAATTTGTGATTTGGGAGCTGTATGTGTAAAAGGATTGGGTTGAAGTTTTCCATGGCATCACTAAACATTCCTTTGGCACATTTACCTTGAACAACACTCTACACTTTCTAAGACAAAAAAACCCCAAAACATATCACTGACTCCTAATATTGTCAGTTTCCAACAAATCACAAGACATGTTTAGCTGCTATAGGTCTCCCTGAAGGTGTAAACGTACATTCATTTCTGTGGTGTAAGTATTTATTGCAAAGATATGCAGGCCTTTAAAAGGCTTTTAGGCATATTGTCATATATGTGAGCAAAAGGATCCTCCACTGTCACTGCAGGAAGACATAACTCTGACAGCCAAATTGCAGCACTGGCGAACAGCATTGATCGATGCCAATAAAACGAGGCTCTTTTTGCCAAGGTAGCGCAGGACACCTTCCCGCAATTTAATCAGTCAGTCAGCCAGAATTAATGTTCCTAATATCATGATTTCTCCATTACTCTATTTAACATAATTAAAATGTCGAGCGCCGGGGCCATAAAGCGGGTCGTTGGAGATTGTAATTCTGCCGTAAAGCTATGAAGCATGAAAATGCCACTTACCGAGTAGCCACGGCCTGACAGCGAGTGAGTGGAACTCTGTAGGGAGAGAGAGGAGAACAGGGATGACCTTTAAGGAGCGTTTCACTCGCTGACACAGACATGATGAAGCAGCGCCGCTTTAATATCAATATTCACGTTAACCTTTTACCCACCCCGCCATGTACCCCACACCCGCACACATCACTCTCATACATTCCAGTAGCCGAGTGGCACCCGCTCTAAAAACAATCCCTCACATCCTGCTGAGAGACTTAATTGTTGTCATAGAAATACACTGTAGAAAACCTTAATTATTTGATAAAAATTATAATTAAAATGATGCACAATAGTGGGCTGTGTAAATGTATTTTAAACACTGTGTGAACTGTATATGCTTCACTTAAAAATATTGTGACGCTCTGGGATACCTAGGATACTTTATGAGGCAACTGCATAGTTAATGATGTTGTAATCTTTGCCTGGTGACTTTTTGTAGACAAAATGGTTTATGCTTCTGGTGGTTTTATAAGTAATGTGTTGTTTGAATTTACCCACATCAGTGCCTTCAACAGTGTCATCTGATACTGAAGCCATCACTTGCATCAGTGGATAAAATGATAAAACACACCTTGATATAAAAATTGTTGTTTTGAGAGTAACAGCTCACGTACTCTGCTAGCCAAAGGTGTTGGCTTCTCTCCTTCCAAATTATAACTGTCCAAGCATATTTGCTTTGCACTGAATAAGAGTAGCCTTGATAGGACCTTTTGGACAACTGGGCAGCTATTTCAACATGTAATGTGCAAATATAGTGCTTATAAAAATAAGAGATAATTTCCAAAATGCTTCAAATCAAAAAGACATTATGGCATGTTCATTTAACACTGTAAAAATACAGAAAAAGTGTCATTTTTAAAGACTTACTCTACACACTGCCCTTTATTACATACTGTTTTCATTACTTTGTGGGATCTTTTATTTTAATGGTGTCACATTTTGGAACCAAACCAAACGTTCTTCATTATGTTATATCAGTCCCTTCTGTACTCAGGATAAAGATCTCTTTTTGCATTTCAGGTGGTGTTTTGGCCCAACAAACTCCTCCTGCGTTTTATAATGCAGTCCTCTAAATGCTGAACAAGAGCCGGATAGAGACAGAAAAGGCTGGGTTTTGTCCTGTTCCCTGGCTCTGTCTGTCAGCGCCCAGCACGAATACCAATCTCCAAATCCCTCCTTCCACTTCCACTTTTCACTTCTTTTATTCCTCTGCCTAGATTGGCAATTCCCCTCCCCCCACCCGATCTCTGGAGGGGACTTTTCTGCTAGACCAATTTCATCTATAGGTCCAGCTTCAATCCAAACGACCTACCCCACACCTTCACCACCACTGCCTCCCTTGTTTTGCACCCTCCCAATACCCCTCATCCATTCTCCCACACCTGCTCTAGGCCTTAGCCCTCATCAACGCCTGTGTGCCCCTCTGATTCGCAGGACGGCTCCTGTGGTGACGATTAGGGAGGAGTCCCACCGCGAACCGGAAAGCAGGCTCTGCGGGAATCAAAAAGGCTATTCCCGCTCTGCTCAGCCTCTCTGCTCCCTTCACTACCGCGACCAGAGAGAAGGCCAGTAGAGAGGGGAGGAAGAACTGCACAGAAGGCAAAATCTGTGGATACAAAAGGGCCAAAAGTGTGTTCCAGTGAGAATGTGGCCTGTTGTCTGTGTGTGCTCCTGTTGTGAATGCACTTAAAAAATGTGTGTATATGCATGTGTTTGTGTGTGTGAGTGCATATGTGCATAGGTGGTGGGAGGCCAAGGCCATTTGGCATTAGCCTTACTATGTAGAGTTCATTCAACTTGGAGCATTCTGAGCAGAAAGGGAGGCTTATTTAAATGATAATGAGGGACAATCCATTGGATTTAGTGCCGGTGAAGAGATGAAAAGAGGGGAGGGAAAGGGGGGATCCATTAAAACGCCAGCGGTTCATAAGCCATAGGGTCGGCATCCAGCTAAACACTCTCTCTTAAAAGCCATTATACATGGCTCTCAATGGATTTCTGCAGCGCTTAGGACTTCAAAAGGATTTAAGAACCCGCCCCACAGAGGGAGTGTGGGGGAGGGAGGAGGACGAGTGTGAGTGTGTGTGTGTGTGTGTGGTGGTTATGGTGGTTGGTGGCGAGGGGGATGGGGCGGATGCTGGCAGCATTCAAGGGTTAACTAAACAGCCCTGGAGAAGAGAAATGTTGCTAAATCCGCCCCCTAATCCTCTCCCCATTTCCATGCCCCCTCCTCCACTCTCCTTACAAAAAAAACAGAAAGAAAAAAGAAAAACATGGCGACAAGAGGGGAGGGTCCAGTTCATCTTCTCCCAGCCCAGACTATTGGTTTTTGTCGAAGCAGGGAGACATAGGGGTAGGCCAATCAGAGCTCATTGGAGCATGATGAGGAAAGGGATGCAAACGTCTTTGCCTTCTGTGGCAGCAAGATCAGGTAGCTGGGTGGTTTTGGGTGCATCTGGGTGGGTGTGGGTGGATACAGGAGGGCGTTACAGGGAGACCCTGACAGCTCCTGACTGCCGCCCTCTCCTCCGCAGGACACAGATGCAGTGGAACCCACCCCCCTCACCACCTCATATTTCCCTAATCCCTGTGTGGCTTAGTGCCGCGGCCTCGCTGCACCGCAGGCACAATTACCTAGTCAAAATAAACAGATAAAGACCCAACCATGGCAGTGAACAAACAGCATCCCCTGCAATTTATTTTACCCCCTGCTCCCAAATTGATGCATGACTGTTTTTACAGGCGGGCGCGTCCACATGTCGCATTTGTCTCTATTTCCTTTGGCGGTAAGACAAGAGAAATCCATTTTACTCGTTGCAGACGCGGCATCATTAGTTAAGAGCTCTTAAAGCTGGGGAGGCACTTTGATGTGGTGGAGCGTGTTTTACGAAAATTAGCAGTGCTCTCAGTGCGGTGGCGGAGATTTCATGGGGCTGAAAAAAGAAGAAATATAGGGGAGACTGTGACACCGTGTTTGGTGAGGAATCTAGCTGTGTGTGTCACGTCCAGGTCTTTACTGAGTGGAATACAACAGCCAGCAGAGAGAAGGACAGACACATAGACAGAAGGAGAAAGGCAAAGACAGGCAAAGGAAGAGAGATGGAGAGATATGAATGCCGTGGCTACAACGATCAGTGTCTGTGCACCATTTATTTGGCAGCAGATTAGAGAGACATGCCACATCTAACACCGTCGGCGATTACAGCGTGCAATTTTCAACACTGCCCCCCCCCACCACCACCACCACTCTACCACCCCCTTCATCCGTGCCCCCCTCCTACTCTGTGCTTGTCGTATATCCCTGTCAGAGCTGTCAACCGGCTTCGGTCTTTTATCTGACAAGCCCGCCTCTTCCTCCTGACTTTTTCATTAAAAGACAGCCTTTTACACAAATTCTAGAGAAATAGTATGAGGGGAAGAGGGGGGACAGTGTATGAGAGAAACAGTGCAGCAAGGCTTAAAGGAAAGAGGATGAAGATGGGAAAAATTAGGCAGGGTGATTTTTTTTTTCATCAAGCTGGATTTTCAACTGGAATGCTGAATAGCTTGAAACAATGTACTTAATAAGTTAGTTAAAATCTTTTCCTTTCCATCATTTTACCGCTGCTGGAAAAGGAAGCTGCATATTTTCCTTCCCCTTCTTTCTCTCTCTCTCTCTCCTCCTGCTTTCGTCAGCTAAATGAGCAGTCTGATTGAATTTAGTTAGGTTTGGGAGGCCTGCTTGACAGGCATTAGTTAGGAAGCATATTTCTACATTCATTTAAAATGAGCCGCTTGGGATTTTGCATAAATTCTCATTACTTCTCCTGTATCTAAATTGCATTATTTCATCCCTTAAGCTGAACCAATGCCTGGCCTCCATTTTCCTTTGCCACCTACTCATCTTCTAAATGGGCTGGCATATGGATGCCGGCGCAGTGATAATTGGAACAGTTTCTTTAACTCACTCCATTCTGGGGTTGGCAAGGTCAGCCCACACCTGGCTGAACCGCGTTAGGTCATGTCTACATTCAACCGTGTCATGCTTTAAATAATGCCAGACCAACTAGGTGATGCTGTGTGACCGGCCTAATAATTTCCTGTCTGTGTACTACCAGCCAACCAGTCTTTTCCCAATGCACAGGGGATTTATGAGGTGATAGCTGGACACAGCGGGAGCTACTGCACCAGCTGCCCTCTGATCTCAGCCTCAATGTTGCTGTGGTCTGCCTGCTCTCTATATCCCACGTCAGGGGTCCCCTGCCTTGGACTGTGAAAGTGGATAGCCTGGCTCTCTGTAGGAGGTCTGTGAAAAGGGGAAAGGTTTCTTTCAAGGACTCACCTCACTGAGCTGCTCCTTGGAGTTGCTCCTGTGCGGTCGGCTGAGCTCTTGCACTGTCTCCTCCTCGCTGACTTTGACCGGACGTAGAGCCAAAGGTTTGATCTGCAGGGGACACAAGAAAAGAGCATCATGAAATTACTTTATGAACCAAAATCACTATGTTCACAGCTAAGCATTATACCCTGAGAAGCTGTGATTTATGGTTACTTTTCAGATGTTTGAGAGGCATAAAGTATAATCCTAAAAGCTGCTCTAATATAACTGTAAATCACTGCAGAGTGGCTTATTACTTTTAAAAAATGGCAAGGAGAAAGATTAAAATTGTTATGTATTAAAAGCCATGCCAGTGTCGTTTTTGCCAGTTTAACACAAATTACATGGACTTCACATTACCATAGAACCTTTTCTAAAGCACACTATAGTCTTCTTTTATTCTGTGTATTCATCTTTCATATTTTTCATTCTTGAAAAACATCTTGCCTGACTTAAATGTGTTTCATAATAGCAGTGAACATAATGTTTACTATTAATTTTATCATTGCATGGTAATGTGGATGAAGAGAGAGACTGATTAAAAAATCTTCTCAAACCCACACAATAGTATATGAGACAAGCAGAGCAGAACTGTAGGCTATGTACAGATGCATTAACACCCTCATTGTTTCTCTACTAACGAATCATTAATCAGTAGAAAAAAAACATCATATTAATTCTATAATTAATATATATTGAATCATTGTATGCTATTATTTTAATTGAATAAGTCAATCTTTATCCATTCACAATCATATTGTTTTAAAAGTAGATGTTTCTCTTTGATTGTTGTTAAAATCAAAGCAGCAGCTGAGGCGATGCTTTTTTTCTTGTATATTGATCTTTAAATGATCTCTAAAACATTAACAAGTTTGTGTTTATTGGGGAAATTACAAGAGCTTCCAACCTGACTGAGGACCAGAACTATTCATTTTATATCAATAGTTTAGACACTGCAAAAAAATCACACTGTAAAACAATAGCAGTACAACAATGTCTGAACCAGGGAACACTAATTAAAAGTTTCAGATGCCATCTTATTTTCTCTTAGGCTAAGTTAGGCAGCTGTGCATAAAAATATAGCATAACTAGAATGACTTCAACTGACTTTCAATGGGCCATGGTTCTTGTATTCTTCACCTGAGGGAAACGCAAAGTTGCTGTGATGTCTTACAGCTCAGTGTCGGTTTGTGCTTTGGCTAAATGCAAAGTAGAACTGGCTATAGCAGAAACATCTGCAACCCCAAACCTCGACCTACTGATAGTCATACCAGCCAGCAACCATTTAGTAAATCCAACTGTGACTGTGTACTACTATAACTGCACCAATCAGTATTGCCCAACGTAATTAAGATTAGTGTTAGTGACCTCATATGACACAGACACACACACTCAAGCATCAGGTAGGCAACAACAGCTAGAAACGTATATTATGTGCTTATCTTAGCCTACATACAGTATCAAACAAGTATGATGTTAATGAACAGGTAGAATCTGTAAAAAGTTAAGATTCCATGCTGAGTACCTTCTAAAATCACTCCACTCCCTCACAGTTCAGACACACTCATTGGCTGACATTGCAGGGACCAAAACAGCTGCTTGACGTCAATAAAAAAAGAGAAACAAGAAAAGAACGCTTAACAATATATACTTCAACCTTTACCACCACATTTTAGAGAAAAAGTTCTGGCACATTCTGGCAAATTCTGGCACAAAATAAGAGCTATCAGTGGCTTAAACGTACAAATGCCATATCTGTGTTCAGCCACCCACATCATGGTAACCCTAATGAAAACACGGATGGCTTGTTTTATTGCAGGCCATTAAGACAGTTGGCATGTATCCAAATTCCCAGCCAGATGGGAGGTTGGCGAGCTCAGCAAGGAAGGCAGTACCAGCCAAACCCAGCGTCCCATGCTGCTTCCCCACCTTGGAGTACAGTGGCGGTGGCCGCGGGGTGTAATCCATTTGACTAGCAGTTTGTGTGTAGCAGCTCCCCCAGTGGTGCGTGCGGTGGTTGGCCTCGTTCTCCTGAGCTCCACTGTAATTTAAGCAGATCACTGCTACAATTAACCTTTCCCGGTAAATATCAATTATGGCCCCCGGCTGGGCTAGAATTAAAAGGGTCATCAGCTAATCTGACAGGTCCTGTACGCTGCCACCTGGCTGGGAGAGCAGGAGGGAGAAAAGGCGGCAGAGAGAGTGTTTGTCTACCCTCGTGCCCACCAGCTCACATGCCAAGTAGACACAATTCCCTTTTAATTACCCTGCCGCCGCCAGGGCAAGCATGCTGATTGGCCAAGGGGCATTAGCAGTGCACGGAGGTCAACAGTGACAGGACGGGGGAGGGGTGGCAGAGAAGAGAAGGGAGCTGCCGCCAAGCAATCAGGGTGTAGAGATGGAAGCACGAAAAACCTGCAGGTGGGCCTAATCAGGTTTGACTTCCACCTCTAACCGCCTCTCCCTATGCCTCTCTCGCTCTCTCGACTAGCTGTCAGCCTAATCACTCCTTGAATCTCAAAATAGATGGTGGCAATCCTCCTTGGCAGCCAGGTATGGAGGCAGAGACAGAGCATCAAGGTACAGTCGGCGTCACATTGCCGTCAAGTGCAACCGTTGATTACTTTGTTTACCCAGCATCAGTGTTGCTGACAAATTCCTGAAGGCGCCCAAAGTGTTTTCGTCTCCTCTGGGGCCTGCGGCTACATTACCCAGTCAGCAATGAACTTGGCTATTGATCAGAGCACAGCGTCTAATTAGCTGCCTAGGTTAATGATGCGGCGTGCAAGGACCATTCCCTGAGCCGCTGTTCAACGGGACAGCAGAGCAATTGATCTAGGCAGGAATTCACCAACTCTGACAAAAGATTGGCAACCCTGACTGCCTGTGATTAAGGCAGGGACTAATTTCCTGTCTGGGGAGGTGTTTAATTGGCCCTAAGCTCCCAACTGTACAGCTTTCATGTGTTGTTTTTTCTTTTTTGTGTACTCATTAATGTTAAAGGACATGTTAGTGAGCTTAAGGGTGGAGCTAATGGTCCCTACTGAGATGTGATCAGTTGCAAGTGGTGATACAGTTCAAGGTCATAATGGTTTTCCACTATGCTTCAGGTAATGCCTTTTTAATGCATTCTGGGTAGCCCTGAGGGAGCAGTTCTTGGCCAGCTGGTTGTTTTAAGAAGTTACAGTTTTTTGGTGTGTGTGTGGATTGAGTTTATTTACATTGAAGCTTTGACCCATGCAGTCTTGGGGCAAGGTTAATCAGGTGATACAGCAAGTGAATGTGGTTAATCTGTATGCGTGTGGGGGACAGTTTGACTTCAGATGACGGATAGAAGAGGTGTAGGAAAAACATAGCTAAGTAAGGGCCTGTGTTTTACATGAATAATGTACTGGAAATTAGCTCCATTAGTCTCGGTATTGAACATGTCTGCAGTCCCTCTCTGGAGGCTGCAGCTCTGTGCTCTTTAATTATCTTCAAAGGGCCCTCCAGCATCTTAATTTCCCCCCAAGTTGAGTAGAGCCGACTTGGGTCTGCTCATTTAGACTGCTCTAACCCTGGGTGAAGTCACAAAGCCCACCTGCTTTAAAACGGCTAGTCAAGGCATTGATGGAGACAGTAGTGGTTCACGTCGGCTAATGCTAGGCTTGGCTAACGTTCCTTTTCCTTTCACGCTTCCTCACTCTCCTTGCAGTGTCGATCAATCTGTAATCTGTCAGCAGGGAGCTGGCTAGAGGCTGGTGGGTGATGTTTTGTTGTCCTGCTCGTTTGATCCTTGCAGGGGGGTTTAGGGGGTCAACTGATGCCTGCTCGGTCTCTCACCTTTTTCCTCCTTGAGTAAAAGAAACTGTTAGTCCTGACCTCACTTTTCCTCTCCTTGCTCCAGCTCCTCTCACTCTACCTCGTCTCTCCCTAACCTGCCGTCACCTGTCAACAGCACTCAGGGAGGCTGTGTCTTAGCCTTGTCCCAGTGTCAATCCTCATTTCCCTAGAATCTTGGACCTTGACCCCGCCCGCCCCTTTCTTTCTAGATGCCTTGATGCTCTTCTGCTCCGCACTACCATGCTCCAATCTGCTCTGCGGGCTTCCCATGCACGGGGCGGGGAGGAGACGCGGGGCAATACAGGGAAGGGAGGGATACAGATCCTTCCTCTAATTTGCTCTGAAAAGTGTCCTGCGCAAAGGACCCTCACCCCCATTAACCCAGCGACAGGCTGCTACCGCAGCTCAGGGAGGCATCAGCAGTGTGTCTATGTATGTGTGTGTGAGGGGGGCCCGGTGGTGCAGTGGGCGAAGCCATCTCGGCGCTCAGTGCCGGGCTCCGGCACCGGCTCAATCTATCGGCTCATTATCCCCCCCGCTCAGGCTGGGGTGCAGACAAGTGCACTTTAGGGCCACAGGCCAAATTGATTCATCTGCCTTCATTTCCTTCAGGCTCAGAAGTGGCAGCTGCTCGGAGGCAGGGGGAAGGAGCTTTAAGATGGTGAGAGACAGAGACGGGAGAGAAGGGAGAGAAAGAGAGGGTCTGGGATAGAGTGAGATGAAGGAGGGAGGCATCAAGAGAAAGAGGTGTTCCTGGCTTTGTTCCTCATCCATGTCGCATTTCACTTTTCCTCCTTCTCCCACCTCTCTCTTTCTCTCTCTCTCTCTCTCTCTCTCTCTCTCTCTCACACACACACACACACACACACACATACACACACTTTACAGCACAACCAACACCTCCCTCCCTTGAAATCACTATCAAGACATGCACTCACTCCCCCACCAAGTCCCAAGTTGGAAATTAGCCCAAGGACAAGCTAGTGGATTTACTACAGGGAGAGCAAATGGATTTCTGCTTTTATTTTGACGAGTCCCAGTGTATCCATTACGCCTTTTAATCATACATTATTCATAGAGCTCGCCTTATAATAAATGACCACATAAAAGAGGTACACATATTATACAAGGCCTAAAATGCCCCCATAACTCTCTCTCCTAGTGCACTCAGAACTACATCACATTTGTAAGCTGGTTCACAAATACGAGCCTGTGAAATCGCAGCAAGATGGCGTTTGTATTCCAAGCAATGACACCAGGAAACGACAAAAGTGAGCCGATTAAAAACAATGCTTGTGTACAAATAAGGTACGGAGCAAAAAAATGTGAGGGCGTGACATATTAGCCGTTCGGCAAGTGTACTGCGCACAAAATTGCAGTGCACAGTGCTGCACAGTGTAAAGCTAACTGGGGTGGCCACCACGACCGCCCAACACTGTAACAAAGCAGTCAACCTGAAAGCGAAGCCGCTTACGCGACCTGATTCCCAGCCAACTGGGACCCCATGAGAGCCTGATTGTCCCGCAGGGCCCGGTCTGGAACAGATGAACTGAGGAGAGGAGCACTCCCTGCGGGCCCCAGGTCTCTCCAATCACTCTCACCATATGCCTCCTGGGGGAGTGAGGGAACAAGGCGAAAGAGAAGGAGGGAGGGGGGAGTGCACCTGCTTCCAAATACGACCCATCCCTCAGCACCTGTCCCGGGGGTTCACTGACAACCGCAACCAACAGACACACATACACCTCACCTGTCAGCCAGGACCATAGGAACAGTATCTGCCCTGCACTGATAAGCACAAGGCCTTACAGCAGAACCCCCCACCCCCTACCTCCCAACTCCCACTCCAAGGCAAGCATTTCTCAGAGCTACCAACAACAATTAGCCCGATGATGTCAAAATGCTAATGATGTTATTGGAAGGAAAGCAAGGGAGCGATGCTGTGGATCTGTGTTTTGCTCTTCATTGCTGGAGCCAACATTATGCAGATCTTCCTCCTCTCTTGTTGCTCTGCAAGAAACGCACGGCTTTGATTTCTGTGTACACTATTAGCGTTGAAAGCAGTGAGTGCATTTTGCAAAAAATGTATGCACGCTAACAAGAAAAAATCAAATGGTGTTCACTTTGGAGGTTGTACTTAATTTTTTTTTTGAACTCTACATGATTATTTGGAAGTTAAAGTTCACTTTGGCTTTCAAAAAAGAGGGGGTATTCAAAGTCGGTTGTGGTACATGCCACTGGAAATGCCACATTTGCACTTAGTGGTCAGCAAAACCATTAAAAGAGTAAAAGAGAGAATGATTTATTCATTTATTTCTAAGTGTGTGCTGCTGTATTTCTTATTGCTGTAATTATCTCAGCAGACCTTTCAATAACAAAGAGTATTTTCAAGATAATGGGGAGGCATGGAACAAAAGACAAAATACATATATATTGTCAACCTCTAAATAGCTACTGCAGAAAATTTGTTTAAAAAAAAAACTAGAAAAATGCAATTCAGTAATTGGAATGCATTGTATGTATGTATGTTAATTTCAGTTCACTTGATTATGCATGATAGCTTTTGCAAAAAAATTTTTTTATTATTAATGTTGTTTACACACAACTTCATGCCTACACTGGCATTCCATATATATGTCTCTCAAACAAATAAATGCCACTGATGTTAACTATAACCCATGATAAATGATGCTGCAGAACAAAAAACATATTTGATGTTATTAGTTTAGCAGGTACAGTCTAAATGGGTGACTGCTGTGTGGCGCAGAGTATCATCACTGCCATTATAATAGTTGTTATGTTAGTTTATTTTTTATCAAGTTAGAAGTAATTACAATAATGGGTCATTGTAAACTACATCCATAAAATAAATAAAAAGAACAAAGCACAGAATGGCACTAAAACTATACCTTTTTAATCATCATTATTATTGCTACTTTTCATCATAGTAGCGATATTTTAACCAAATTATCGATTGTAACTTTCAGGTGTCTGAAAGTGTAAGATAAAATTTGCCCCCTACATGCAAGTTAAAGTGTTGTGCACTGCTCAACACCGTGACCATAAAAAGTATGTTGCATCAATCAGATTCTGCAGTTTCATGTGGAAAGGATTTATCTAGTTATGACTCTCAACTCCATAACCCTTAAATGGACAGAGATAACGCTGGCGTAAACACTCTTATCAGCTGATAAGAGTCTGTTGGTGAGACGGTTCAGTGGTCCAGACAGATTTTGAAATGACAGCATGTCTGACTGCACACACAGATTTTCACAACTTGAACTCGAAGTTGGTTAAATATCAAAGAAAATACTGCACCTTGTAAATAATAAGCAAATCCAAATGTAGGTGATGTAACACAAAAAGTACTAGGAACATTGCAAAATAATTGTGACTTGTACTTCATCAGGAACTTTACAGGGCAATGATACAACACTAGTATCAGCCCCAATTTGGAACACTTCACAGTTCATGTTTGTATAAATATTAGGGAATGTCTTTATTTCAATTTGGTCTGATAGTTCACACACTTTTCACCACCACTTCTTTTCACATTGACCACTGGGTACAACTCATCAATGTACTAAAGATTCCAGTTATGCTCAACTGCTGTAACACCATTAATTATTTTTTAACACTTGAAAATTATCTTATTAGCAGTCGCAAAAATTACACTTTTGGAAGTGCAACATTCACACTCTCTCCTGCGACTGCACTTGATGACTTTGTCACCCTCACACGTACTTTAAGAAATGTTTAATTTCCTCTAATGTAATCTGAAATAATTATCAGCTGAAGCCAACGTACGCGCCTCAAAAAGGCCCTTTTAACAAGTCGACCAAACACACACACCTTAAAACTAGCTATCATTCACCACGACATAATTAAAACACTGAAGATGAGATTGTGGGGTAAAGGAAATGAAAAAGTGATTTAAAAAATGCTTAACAGTCTGAAACTTCCAATCGGTATAACTTTAGACGGTGTTCTTCAATCAGGTAAGAAAATGGTTCTTTAATGGAATGTCTGAGTAAAATCATGCCATGTTTCCTAATCAATATGCCATTGCTTTAGTGCTAACCAATGTGCAACCGACCATCGACCAACAGCAACTCTAAGACAAGATTCTGAGGAGAGATACTTTTTCCTTAGTTAGTTGTAGTGAGCTTTTATGTAATTTCAGAGAGTATTGTATGTATTTTTTCAGACCAAGGACAAAAATGAAAAAAAAAGCCTTGTTGCAATTTCCTTGATTAATTTGACATGTGTAAATGATTTTGAATGACAAAGTCAGTGGTGATCACGGATTACATTTATGAAAAGATGGATATTAAACACTTTCTTTGGGTAGGAGATCCTACACTGTTTGTCTATGGGAAGCCTTTCCAGTAAGCTCATGTTTTAATCTGATTCCACTTGAGGCTCAATTATAATGAGGTAGTAGCAGTTAGCACTAGCAGTACAATAGAGATCCAATCAATTACCAGTTTAATATTAATTTATTGTTTATTTTGATTCCCATTAGTTGTTATCTTGTCAACTACTCCTCCTGGGCTCCATATTGCCAATACATTTGTTGTCAATGTATTAAGGCTTTTAAATTACCGTTGGCAGAAACATTTAATGGCCAACATGAAATTATGCATTCCACACAATACATTTACCTCTATTAACAGAAGCAGTGCCTATTTAGAATAAATACCAGAAATGTGTTGTTAGAACCAAACACTGGAAAGGGCCATTCAGATATTTAAATTTAGTAAACCCAGAAAACTAATGAGACAACCATATTATGGGTACTTGTTTGTTTTAACATAAACACATTTTTGTTAGGATCCCTTAAATCTGGATATTAAAAAATAGGCCACACCAATATATCCATAGGGCTCTAGTTAGCATAAGAAACAATAGCCAAGTCATAATAAAACTACCAACCACATGCCAACTTCAGCTTGATAACACAAAAACATGCATAGAGATCAGTAGGCACACAATGTTTTTTTCCCTGCTGGTTAAATGAATTCTAGGTTAGACACACAATTTTACACTTTTCTGGCATAGAATATATGTAGAATTTAAGAAAAATTCGACATACATTCTATACGGTACAATCTTGCATGTATGGACCGCTTTGTTTCTAAAATATCTTTATGGCTCTTTTAACTCATATTGATTGAACTTCGTACTGTAGCACTGTATGCTAGAGCTAATCTGTAAGACTTAGTGAGGAGCTGAGGCATGTCATCAGAGGCAGAGGGAGAGTTTAGAAGAAAGAGACAGAAAGAGAGTTTTTTAGAGGGATGAGGTCTAGGCAAGGAGTCAGGAGGTAGTTTGCAGTCAGAGAGTGAGAAAAAGAGACTGGGAGAGACAGCCAGAGTGCTCTGGGCTTTTTAATAGGAGGCAGATGCAACACATGTAATGAATCAGCTTCGGCTCGACGCGGCTTCCCTCTGATGTCTGAGCACTCGTCCTGCCCTTGAAAAACTTTTGGGACGTTATCTCATGCCTCCACAGCACACACTGCCAGTGAATTTTGGAGGAAGTGTTACGTGTTGGATGAAGGAGGGGAGGGAGAGGTGGGGGAGTTGGAGTGTGTGTATGTGTATAGGCATACTCAAATACATTTACCTCTGTGTGTATGTGTTGGACAATGTATATTGCACGCAGTATGTGCTAAAGTACTTGAATAATATTTCTGTGTGAGCATTTACATATGCTCAAATGCTTACGGTATTCACATGTTAACTAGCACAAATGCTAGTATGTTAACCTGTATGTTAACAGCTATTAGATGTTAACATGCTAACAATGTCTCGAAAATTGACCTTAATAAAGGCAGAAGTGGTAAGGTATAAAAATCTGATCTGCTACTAGTTTAAGGAGGAATTGACCAATATATGAAATATGCCATTATGTCCTCCCTCCAATGTGGTTTGAAGCTACATGTTCATCCACCCAACATACAATGAAGCAGCCCTGTTTCTTCCATCTCAGACAGCAGACCCTTTCCATGCCTGTCATTTTTGAATAAAATTGATAACATAATGACTGCATTCCATTTATGTTTTTCAGTTCCTGGGCCCTGGTATTAAGCATGCTGACTTACAAGAATGGCTTACTGGGGTACTTAATCGAGCAGAGGCATCATTAATGTTATTAGATCCACCTGTGCTTTACCCTCTATAAAAAGTTAAAATATCTGCTGTGAAAAACATCTATTGAAATGGGTATTGTTGTCTAGAATTAAACTTTTTGGAAACACATAGTTTTGTTGGCAAAAGGATTCCACCTGGTACAAATTAGCTGTGAGTATCCTCACTGCATACCAGCTAATACTCACTACAACCATCAGTTATATTTACACATTCTTGCCACCTAAAGGCTGTTAAACCTTTTGGAAAACTTCAAAAAAATCCCTCAGGAGATGCATCCCTCAGCTGAGGAAGTCAACGTAAAAAAAAAAGTGGATGTGTCTACCAAACACAAAAGCAAAATTTGTTCTTTCCATGTTCAAGTGCAGTGTAACATTACCCCAATCATAGTAATGAGCACAGAAAAAAAAAGGTCTTGGCGCAGTCCTTCTCACAATCCCTTCTAGCCAAGAAATGTTTCCCTAGCTAAGGATCATTGCTCTTTTGACTTGCAGCAAATTGGTAGATTGGTAGCGCATCACACTGCCGTCACACTGGCTTTTATCTATCTCCATATGCAGGCCTGCATAAGGAATGTTTTAAATCCCTATAAACCCAGATGCAGAAAGCATGCAGCTTGTGCACCTGACATGCAAAAATATGAAAGCTGCTGAGAATTATGGGAGGTCAGGAGAGGGAGTGAGAAGACAAAAAGGGAAAATTTAGGAGAAGGAAAGAAGGAGGAGCAATGGAAAAGATTAAAGGTGGGGGGGTGGGGGTGGAAAGATTGATGCATTGTCCCTCACAAAACTAAAATGGGCATTCTTAAAATATGTTTGTCAGATATGGATAGTTCGGACCTTCAGAAGAGGAGAGGATTATGGGAGGAGAGAAGGCAAAGGAGATATGAGGCCTCCTCCCTGTTATTTGGGTGTTTGGCTTTGACACCTGCATCTTTGCTGTCATTCCCATCACTCCTGCTTGGGCCAGAAAAGATAGGTTGGTGGAGAAGATTGAGGAGGAGAAGGCAGAGAAGGATGAGAGGGTTCTAAAGCTTTGGGTTGGTATGGAAATCAGGTCTTGGAAAGGAAAAAAAAAAAACGATGAAAAGCAAATGGAATCAGTCGTTGACATGACAGCATCCAGCCTAGAGAGCGCAGATCTACTGCTTGTGCAATTACATGGCTGCATTTGCATTTATATGATCCCTCAAAACGCTGTCATGTGCTGGGATTTGAGCCTCACGTATGTGCCTTGTGTGCAAGCATATTCACATTAGATGATCTGACAGGCGCTGCGATGTACGCTACATAAAATGAGGACGGAGTTGGCAAAAGAGGATCATGTTCATTGTGTTAATGGGGATAATAGTGATCTAATAAGCTTACAGCAGATTCACTGTGCATTTTAATTGGCTAGGCCCCTCAGATGAAGCTGCCTCCTGTAACCCCCCATGACTGGGAACACATGGAATAGTCCAGAGGATAAACAAACTGTAAATCTATGCCACTTAAAAGTGTAGGAAGTTAACATGACGTAATTGAATGGTGGCTAATCTCAGATGAATAGGCTAATTCTTGTTGTGGGATTGAGGGATGCCACTTTGGGTTATTTATAAAATATGCTATCATACATCAATGATATTGGGCTATTAAAATTAAATTGTGTGTTAAAGAACTTGATGCTATTACTGAAATGTAAATATATAAACAAGGATAGGACTTCAATAAGTATATATATATATATTGTTTTTAATTTAATCTAAATAACCATATCTAATGACGGTATTGTATAGTCTCTCTAAAATGTAATTATTTGTTTGGTTATTTTTATTTTCCCTGGATAGACAACTAGATTCTAAAGAGAATCGTTGGCGACTGCTGGAGTGGAAAAATGTAAGGATATTTTTTCTTTTTTAATTTAATACACCTGTTTTGTGGGTAGCAGTTCCATTTGGATGGCCTTGGATAATTTATTTTTAAGATCTCAGTTGTTGTGCAGGTTCTGCAACCTCAACATGGAAAGATATTTTGAGATCCCTTTTGATTTTGGATACGAAAATCTGAGTCAACCAGTAATGTTAACCCAACACAGCACAGGCTACCTTAAAATGCTGCCGTGGACAATCACGTCTTATATTAAGGGCATGAAGAAAACCAGAGATGACCCATATTCACAACTCGTTGTCTCACTGTTTTGTTTTTCTCTGTTTGTGCTCCCGTGCTGCCCTCCCAGCAGCGAACACTCATACATTACAGTATGCAGACTGACACTCTGCCACTTCCAGCACCCAAGAAAACACAATGTGTCACTTTTGTCTCCTCATGTACAAGGGCTTTGTTTGGGCTTGTGTGTGTGTGCGATGGCAAGAGAATGCACATGCATATGAGCCACTTTTGCAGCACCACTTGATGGCAGTAACACACTTTACTGTAAGAGTAAAGAATAGTCACATACACACACATGCAGAGTTGCAGGTGTAGAAAACATAATGTCTACAGCATGGAAATGAGTGCCACAGGCTCACAGCATATGAACTATCTAGCAGAGTAGGAAAAGCGGGGGAAGGATGAGGGATGTGAACGGTGAATGTGGAAATGACAGGAGGATATCGGGAGGCTAATTGTCTTGAGGAGCGGCCCGAGTGACCTTGGCAGGGTGAGAAGTCAGGGGCTTTGGCTTCCCAGGGCACAGCACTGCCAGGGTAATTGTGCCACGATCTTGACCTTGCATTGCTTAAACCCGCCCTCCATTCTTCCTCTCTCTATCCTTCTCTCTTTCTTTAACTCTCTCTTTCCCTCATTGAAGCCAAAGAGGAACTGGGATCTGCTCTCCACTCTAATGATGTCAGCTCCCCAGAGGAGTCGTCTGTCTGCTGAATCTCAACAGCTAACCTTCAAAGTCTCAGCGTGGCCCAGGAGCTGAAGGGGGGCCTGGAAGACTGTGGTGGATCTGTTCAGTAGACAGTACAACCTCAACCGAAACAACCAGCATGACAAGCACTCCTGAGGCGGGCCACAAAAGGTCCTGGAACTCTAAAACAGTCAAAACACAAAAGTAGGGAGGTAGCAGGAGGCAGGACAACTTCACCATGCAAATAAAAGAAGAGTGCATATTTAAGATAAGTACACAAACTTAGCAACGTGTAGCATTAAACAGCAACTAAGCAATTATCTTAAAGCAAAATCTAGTTTGAGAAGACCTTCAGCACTAAACTGATCTCAAATGACCAAAATACATAAAATAATCAGAACTTGAAAGCCCTTCAGATTCCAACAACTGATGTGGAAAGTTTCAGTTGGTTTTACCATCCTTCTGTAAATCTAAATAACACTAAAACATACACTACCGTTCAAAAGTTTGGGGTCACCCAAACAATTTTGTGTTTTCCATGAAAAGTCACACTTATTCACCACCATACATTGTGAAATGAATAGAAAATAGAGTCAAGACATTG
>JAVQJL010047078.1:0-15165 GCA_036024295.1 Nannoperca obscura
TCTTTAAAGTTAAGACTAGTTTAAAGTCATCTTCATTGAAAAGTACAGTGCTTTTCCTTCAAAAATAAGGACATTTCAATGTGACCCCAAACTTTTGAACGGTAGTGTATGTACACACAAATGTTCATGCATGCGCAAACGAACAATCACAGAGAGCTGGGACACAGTGACCTCTTCACAGACCCCAGAAAGCAGCTTGATGCCTAATCTGAGAGAAAACAATCACTTTTCATCTGTATTTGAGCGGCAACTGGGAGCTTTTTATGTCCCTGATGTAAAGCAACATTAATCACCTTTGCCTGCATTTCAGCTACGGCCAAATGGCCAAGGCCCCAGCATATTGGCGATGGCCGTGACGCTCCCTTATTCAGCCTCTATGAGTACTGCCAAATAGCAATGCTATGTTCTGCCAGGGCCTTTTTTCTAACCCCCAGATAAGGAACATAAGCCTGTGAAGTCAAACTTTTTCTTATTTTCTCACACCTCATTTTGACTTCAAAGTAATTAGAGATTTGAAACATCAAAGAACTATTCCTCAGTGTATCATCAAGATTTAACAACCTTGTTATTGTGATGCTTTATGCTGTTCCTTATGTAACAAAAATCGTCATCTTTGGCATATTCTCATCTACCCTGCATTTTCGATGTGTGTTGGTTTATAGGAGGAGGACATCTTGGATCTTCTGGAGCAATGCGAACTGGACGACGAGAAGCTGATGGGCAAATCCTCTAGGCAACGAGGCCCTAAGGTGGGTGAGAGTGAGAGAGAGGTAGGGAGACACAGAAACCAAGAGAGACGAGGGAGGATAAGGGCCACGAGCCTCAAGGGACCTAAGAAAAAGTGCAAAGAAGAGTGTCAGAGAGAGGGAGGGAGGGAGTGAGAGAGTGGGGATGCAGGTAGGCAGATGCCTGGAGCTAACGCCCACAAAAAGCACATAGGAACGTGATTCAGAAAAATAAAGACGGGGGTGGAGGGTTAGGCTAGAAAGAAAAGAATCAGAAAGAGGCCCAAAGAAAAGATCCAACTCCCCTAGGGGACAGCTGTCAGGCTGTCTCTCCGTGCTATCTTTCTTTCTATCTCCCTCTCTTTCTCTCTTTTTCTGTCACATACACCTATACGCCCCCTCGATTTCCCACGACAGCACATTACCCCCTCCATCACCTTGCTTCACTCCCCTCCTTTCACCTCTCCATCCCTGTTCTCTCCCTGCACATCTACATCCATCCCTCACTCGAGGGCTAAATTGGCTGGAACACTCAAAGAGTATGTTAGGGACTCGACAGGGCAGTTCAGCGCTGCATTAAAGAGGCCTTAGCTGGAATGAGGACTTGTTCAGACACAATCACTGTTGTCCAAATTAATTTGGACCCCGTCAGTTTCGATGTTGCTGAGTGTGCGGAGAGAGACATCGAGAGCAGGGCAAAGAAAGAGCTGTGACGGATAGATTCACTCCTCTGGGTGTAGTGCTTGCAAGCCATCTGGTGAAACTGAACCAACCAGTGTGCGAGCGCTATAAGAGAGGAGTGAGGCAAAGGGATTAGAGACAGGATTTCGAGGGAAGGAAGGGCCGCTATGGTTTGTTATCGCTGAGGAAATGTTCAGTCGGAGAAGACGAGAGTTAGAAAGCAGGAAAGGCAGGAAGTGAAATTGTGAAAGGAGGGAGAGCTAGCGAGTGCCTTCAGGTTTTCTTTCTTTTTCCTCTTATTTAGGTTTTTGATTTATTGTCTTCCTCCTTCCTTCCTTTTTGACTCCTACCTTTCTAATATGAAAGGTAGGATGTGATCACATTTGTTCTTCATGGTGCCGGCCTCTTCTCCCATCTTCCCATCTCCCACCATTTATTTTTGATTTTACCCAATCACTCCTCACACCAGTTTCTTTCTTTTTCTCTCTCCTCATCTATTCGTTGTCTAGCCTTTTCTCTTTGCCTTGCTCTCCACTGTTTATCCACCGTCTGTTCCTGTCTCCTTTTTTCTCTTCACTCGTATGTTCAGTGTCCTTTTCTCTTTCTCTCTCTGTTCATTTCCGTTCTCCTCGCCTATTCAGTGCCTCCTCTATGTTTCTCCCCGCTGCTATACTCAGATTCACCTTGTCCTTCTCTTTATTTCTCTACCCATTAATCTGATGTTCCCATCTTACCTTTTATTTTCCTCTCATGTATTTAATCTCTCTCTGTCTCTATCCTCCTCTATCACTCACCCACACAGCTACCTAGCAGTGACCGTGTAAGCCCTGTGATCACTTCCTGCCCATTAATTTAGTTGGCCTGACAGCACTGCCTGAGCTAACTGTTGAATAACAGATGAATAAATGCTTTATTAATGCTATCAGTGTGTCCCCTGCCAGGATGTAATACAGACACTCAACTTAATGAACTCTACGTAAAAAAAAACTAAACAAACATGTTTTTGTTTTAGGGCTGAAGCACATCATGATTTCATGTATGAAGAAGTCAGCCATTTGCACTTAGCTGAGATTAAAAGTTTTGATCATCATCCTACAAACTTTTTAGTTAAAAAAATTACATTTTAAGTTTCAGAATTCTAGCATCACAGTTGCACCAAAATGACATAAGCCTTTTTACTTTGTTCTTATTAGTTGCAATACAACAGCAGGTTTGAGGGAACATCAGAGACGTCCTCAGAAGTTCCCATTGCTCTTGCACACAGCAGTCATTTTCTCGTATCATTTACACAGACCGTCAGACATGTAAAACATTTCATATCTAAAGAAACTTTGAAACTTTTACTTTCAATTTAACCTTTATATATCCAATCGGGTCAAATTTATTCAAGGTCCTATTCATAGTTACAGTCAGGCTCATAAAGGAGTGCATGTGTAATTGTGTGTCTGTGCATAATGAGCCTGCAAGCAAACATGCACACATGTTGGCACGCAGTTTCACCACCAGGTCTCCCAGTGACAGATGGTAATGGTCTGAGGGTGAGGAGAGGCTGAGGGAGGTTGACAACATCTCAATGTCTTTATGTATAAGTGTGCGCGTGTGTGTTTATTTTTGTACTTATGTCCTTGTGAGAGGCTGTTGGAGTTTTAGACCTTTGGAAGGAGGACATCTTCCCAAAATGAAGTCATTTTGGATGATTTAGGGTTAGGAAGTGACTGCAGTCAGTGGAAGGTCCCATGAGGATAAAGGCAGAAGGATGTTTGTGTGTGTGTGTGTGTGTGTGTGTGTGTGTGTGTGTGTGTGTGTGTAAGGGAGAGAAAAAGCATGTGTCACGTCTGTTTTGTCTGTGTATATGTGAACAAATCCATTTTCTATATGTACTATACATGTACTATATGTGTGCACATTCTTCTCTTAATTATTGTATGTGTTTTTTCTTATGCTTATAAATGTCTGTATGCGTGTTTGTCCCTGCCAGCCTTTGACCGCCATGCCAGAATGCAGTCAGACACCGAGGCGTCAACGGCCAGACTACCTGGCTGACTTCACCAGTGGCAGCAGCGCGGATAACTCCTGCTCCTCCTCGGATGACGAAGAGGAGGAGGAGAGGAGGAAAGCAGGAGGAGGAAGAGGCGAAGAGAAGAGGGAGAAGAAAGTTTCCTACGACCTTGGAGAGAGCAAGGAGAAGAACTTGGCCGAGCGATCAGGTAAAGCGGCAGGATGTATAAAAGTGTCTAAGAATGTCTTTATTAGGAAGCCAGAGCGTGGGGGTTTGACAGGGACCTTGTTTCCTGCGATTTTTTTTTCTTTCTTGTTTACTTAGTTCTTTTGCTTGCTTGCTTTCTCCTCATTGTGCTCGTTCTTTGTTCCTCCTGCCCTGTTTGTTGGTTTCTTTCGTTTTCAGCTGGAACCTTCCATCTGATTACAGCAGTTAGCTTAAAATAAACTTATTTTTCAGGTGTGTAAATGTGCACAGTTAGACACCTACATATATACACATTTTTAAGATTTCAGTTTTAGCACACAGAACAAAGTTTGGACATGGGAGATGGCGAGCGTGAATGTATATAATGATGCACTAAGGAAATTGGAATTGATCCTGCTACATGACATACACTCCAGCCTCGTACACTTTCTACATTTATACAGTTTGAAAAATATTCATAGTTGTACAGAACACATTTCCATATACATGCGCACGCACGCACACTTACACACTCACACACACACACACACACACACACACACACTTTTTAACTACAAATGCTGAGAGTTTTGCTTTGATCAGTACCTACAGCACACACACACACACACACACACACACACACACACACACACACACACACACACACGTACACACTCATGCAGCAGCAGCGTGGGGCAGGTTGTGATGGTGTGAGCCAGCAGGGGCTACATTACAGAGGTTCATCAGCCCACCGGTATTTATGTGCCTAATTGATGTGATGAAATGGTAGTAGATCCCTGGATTTTAATTAAAGTGTAGGCAGGGTGATCATAGCCTCTGAATTGAATTGAAATAAAAAATTGAATTGACTCTTGGGATGTGGTTCTTTGTTGCTGAGTTTCAAAGTAAAGTGCCCTAGCTTCATAGACTAGCTGGACGGACACACACACACACACACACACACACACACACACACACAAATGTTGAAGCATTGAAAAGCACTTTAGGAAAGAAAAGTGTCCTGAACATTACAGTTCCAGTGAATGGAAGGTAAAGAGAAGAAGAAATTGGATTGAAAGAGAAAGGGAGAAAAAGAAAGACGTTGTTGTTTACCTTGAAAACACCTTGAGTTTAATGCTGAAATATCCCGTTTTATAGTGAGAATGATAAGTCTCAAGCATTCCCACAAATTCGCATACATCAACTCATTTTCAGCTCTCTGAAGTGAGAAGGAGGGCACCTTTCACAGCAGTCTATGTGCCGACCTTGGAAAGTGGGCCGACGGTTTTACTGCTCAATAGAGAAGACCCTTGCATGAGCTCATTCTATTTATCACAAAATAAGGAACAAACCCATGAAAAAGCCCAACTTTTGGACTTTATCTGTGTGTGTGTGTGTGTGTGTGTGTGTGTGCGTGCGTGCATGCGCAGAGAGAGACAGCAACCCTGCCAAGCCCTACTCCATACCAAGCCACCAAAGAGCTGCTAGGACTAAGCCCCATAATGCTCTCATTTGGCAACGGCCAAACCTCAGAAGGTTCAGCAGCCACACACACAAACACACATAGACAGACACACACACATATAATCATTTATGTGCACACTTCATGTCAGACACATACGCACACACTACACGAATAGTAAAACACACTAATACATTGGCTGGTAGACAAGCTGAAGGAGTTTCAAGGGTGATGGAGAGTGTCAGTGTGGGTTTTCAGCTTAATTTTCTGTGTATTTGCATGTGTTTTCCGTGTGTTTGCCTAGAATGTGTGTGTGTGTGTGTGTGTGTGTGTGTGTGTTTGAGACAGAGAAAGAGAGCTGCTCTTTAATCCATCCCCAAACCAAACAGGACTACTGTTTAATTTCTGGTTTCGGCTACACATGCTGCGGTCGTTAATAACATTCACTGGGCCACTGGGCCAGTGTGCCAGAGTGCAGCAATGGGAGTTTTAATGCTACTCTTCATCTCCAAAGCCACCCGGCAACGGATGGAAAGCAGAGAGGAGAGCTTGACAGTGACTGGGGCACTGAGACAGAATCAGGGAAGAAAAGAAATGGTGTGACAATGTATTCCCTCCCCCCCTCCCTCCCTCCCTCCCTCTCTTTCTGCGTCTCCACAGGTCGGATGCACTGGAAACCTCCAATCAAGTCGCTCAAAAACATCCCCGCCCCCTCTGTTTCCCCAACACTTTCTGGTCCAATAAGGCGTTCCATCTCCTGCCCTCGCTCAATCGCCTCCCTATCATCGCCCAATGAGGTGCGGGCGCTGTCCACAAGGCCTTCTCCCACACTTCCCATGGCCACTGCCCTCATCAGGCCGAGCTCTGCTACGCTGCGCTCTCACTCGCTGAGTCGCAGTGGCTCCGCCCACCGTGTGCCTCACAGCAACAGCCTGGGGACCATCCACTCCAGCATAGTAAGATATTCGGCACACACCCAAAGTAGGGTTTACGTCTTTACAATTCAGCATGTGTCAGATATTCTGTCATTCACAGAAAAGTATGCTAAATGTATTTTCTAATAGTGAAGCTGTTGTATTTCTGAATGGGCCAATTCTCTGCTGGTCCATTTCGAGTAGGTTCAAAGTAAACAACCAAGAATTACTTCACTAAAGTCTGATGCACAAATGTACTTGTTCTGCCATCATAGATTTTACCTTTCCCCATTGCTTTTCTCTTCCTGTGGCATATATTGTGTCCTGGCCCAATAAGAATCTCTTAAGCAGCTCCTTCAATACTGTAAAGGCCTACTGTAGTTCACAACAATGATCTTCTATTGTGTTGCCATCTGTTACTTTCTGCCTGCCTCCTCCATTCCCCTTCCTTCTTTACAAGTACGCCGGTAACCTTTGGATACAGTGGATGAAACGAAATGGAGGAGAATACTTTTTGCATTAAGAATAAATCTAAGTGGAAAACCTTTGTACTGAAAAATGCCATAGAGTGCAAAATGACAGAAATAAAAAAAAACAAAAAAAACCCTTCAGAAGACAGGAGATTATTTATTGTATTTACCTTCTTGCACACTTGACTTCGCTGTGGGAATCAAACTTGTGGGGCAGAAGTACATGCTGGTGCAGGAAATCTCCACTTGGATATTAGGTTCACCAAAGTAAAAAAGAAATGCTACTTTGAGGAAGTTTTTTATTTTATTTTATTTTTTTTTACAAAGCATGATGCATGTTACTGGTACTGCATGCTAACTGCTACGTAAAGAAAATAATGATCCGTGACTGTAATAGGTGCCAGCAGGATCATGAATTAATGAGCACTCATGGCAAAAATGACTGCTCATAAAATGTCTGTAAAATTCAAAGTGCCCCCAATCATTTCAAATAATTATGACTAATATACAAACACTTATGTGTCAATGCAACTTTATACCCACTTGTGCTTAGGGGATTTGGAGGATCCCTTTACATAAATTGGGATTGATAAAATGTTCCCTGACACAAAAAAGTCAATTTGCCTTTATTGTCAGGGGAAAATACCATTAATTGATAGGTAATTAATAATGAAAAGAATAATTAATTGCAGCTCTTTAAGTGATTACATCTACTTAGTATCCTTTGCTCCAAAACATGAATGGTCCTGATAACTGCTGCGGACTGTTACACACGATTTATATACATTTATCTATATGTGTGTGCGTGCAGGGTGACCCGCTGATAAACCTGAGGAGTAAAGAGCAGGAGGCCGAGCTGGTGCGCCAGACTCTGGCCGCGCTCACCGCCATGAGGATCAGGTTTCCGGGGAAAACCGAGGAAGAGGCTGAGGCTGTTCTGGATGAGGTGGGTGCACTATTTCTATTGTATGTGTGCGCATTACATATGCATTAATCCAATGTGTACTTCTGTGTGTCAAAATGATTCTGATTCAGAGGCAGAAACTGTATAAAAATGTAACAGTGGCACATAAGAAAAATACTGAAGTAAACAAAGAAGAAGAAGGTGGGAGTGAACATGGAGTACACGTGAAATGAAGACCCACTGTATTCCCAGAGCCCCCTATGTGGCCAGGTGCGGTCACTCTGCAGCCTAACTAAAAGAGACCTCCTCGCCTCCCTCCACAATAGCCTGTCCACTCTGGCTTGGCTCCCATTGTCTTTCAAATGACCCCAGTGACAACCTGTCGGTCAGTTTGCAGCCCTGCTCTATTCCCCACTGCTCCTTTGTATTAATCAATGCCACATCTATTTCTGGTCAGATCTCTGTGTCCTTGCCTTTGGTGCGTGTATGTGTGTTTGTGCTATTGCTAAAGCTATTGATTAAATTGATGTTTTTGTCAAATAGTACTGTAACAACAATACACAAAATGGCTCGAACGCAGCCCGCACAGAAACACAGCAGTTTAAGTTTAATAAATGCGCTTGCGAAACATCTTTATTTAGTTTGTGGAAAATGCAATTGAAAACGATGTAATGGATATTGCATTTTGTCAAAGCAATAAAAAAAGGAAAAATGCCCAAAGAAGGGAAGAGGCTCACCTTCAATTCGTACCAGAAGCAACATATCAGCGGCACAAAAGTACTATGAAAGCGTCCATCCGTCCGATCTGCACTGACTCTGACCTCCGTTACGGCCGGCGCTGTCCTCAGAACCAGCTGTCTCCTCAGCACCACGGCTCCCGCTGCGCTGAAAGGACAGCAGCCAGCCGGACTGTCTTCACCAGGGTGACTAATGACAGAAATACCCACAATACAACATCACTAGGCTACATGAGAAGTATACATTAAATAGAAGTTGCTTCTTTTAGTTTATTTATTTATGTCACATTCGGGCTGAAGTGCAAGGTCAGTGGTCTTTCTCTCACGTGACTACAAGTCTTGCAAGGTTTTGAATCTGCAGTGCAACTTCTAGTCACGACAACTAGATGGCCAGCATGGGCACCGTCTACTGACTGGGTGACGATAACATTTCAGCAGCACTCTGAAGCAGCAGTTTGGAGCAGGAGGCGACTACTGAATCAACATATGTGCGCTACAAAAGGTGGTTCTGGTGGTCTGAGAAACCCTGTAGAAGTTGGGTCGACATCGTTATTTTAATTTGTCAGTAAGACTTACGTTTTAAATGCCTTCGTTCATCATCTGGGATGTGAAAATATCAAGCAAAAAACACATAAAAAAATTGCAGTGATTCAAGCCGACTTTGGAGCTTCTCAGCTTAACATTTCTTAATAGAGTTCAGGCCAGTTCAAGGTTATGTAAGTGTAAAGCATGTAGTCGTTATGATTAAGGTTAAGTTGGGCAAGTAATTAATGCAAGCCCATACAACGTCCTGACAAGAAGAGCAAAAACGGTTTGTGTGTGCGTGACATCTGGGTGTGTCGGGGTCGTGAGAGACAATTACCGCCACACCTGTACTGTTAACAAACCCTAATGAGAGCACCATGGAAACGCAGATGAGCAGCTACACCTGTACTGTTCACTCTTTGTCTCAGGAGAGAAGGAGTGTTCACTTGGCATGAAAACAATCTTTGCCAATTAACGTTTTCCATGATATAAAGTTGAGGTCTTATTGGGATAATGATGTGTTTTTATCAGAGTAATTGCCTCCTTTATCTTTCACTCAAAACCTGCATCCTTTGGTCACAGTTGGAACCATTGAAAAGTGAAATGTATTGAGATCCTTTTGTTGTGCTTTAATTGAGGGTAATCTCTGTACGTACGAAACAAATGTGACAAACGAAAGTGCACTTTTCCAGACATGGTTCATAATGTTCTTACAGAGAGAGAATACTAAACAAGCAAACATGGAACTTTCTGGAAAGCGAATGAAAGTGCTCACTGTATACCTTAGCTCTGTATCTGTGAATCCTTGTGGGGATTGTATTTTTGTGTGCGTGTGTTTGTATGTGTGCGTGTGAGTAAATATAAAGTTTACACTGGAGATTCCCAATGGGAGCACTGTTTGCAGGGGATCTAGCATGCTACGTGAGAGGTTTATGTGCACCAGCGGGGAGATGTAGACTAAGTCAACAGAGCAACAATAACAGTGCCTGTAGGTACACAGTGATGTTGGCACTAGGAGCAAGTGCATGGGAATATCCAGCACAGCTTTTGAGACACATGCCCCAAGGATTTCTGACACACCCGCAAAACATAGAACTAGACGATCATGACTCGATTTTTCTATTATCCCCGAGATGTGCTGCATTTAAATTCACCTACAAAAAGATACCACACAAAAGTCTGTTACAGACGAGCAGTGTATTCCCCTGAATGCTCGCCACATTTTACAAATTGATATTATGTTTGAAAATGACCTCAAGTAATTTTTCCATAGAAGGCTCTTTGGCAGTTCACCTACATAGAGCTAATGTACATTTCCATATAATGTTTAAGTCATGTTCCAGTGCAAGTACCAAAAAAAAAAATGGTTTGCACATGGCATCCCCACCAGTCATGATAAATTAAGTTAGTTACACAATGCTTTGAATTCTCTGCCTTGATCATGGAGATTATTGTGAAGCTGACATTTGCAAGATAAAACCTACAGCCGTTGTGGTGTGTGTGGTTGTGTGTAATTCTGTTTGGAAACTACTCTCCCTACGTACGGAGTATAAAATAACAAGACAGTGTAGTGATGTGCTGCAGTAAACAATCTTTCCCCTCTTACATTATATTTCCTGTGTTGCCAAATGCCAAATATCACACAAGCATTGCAGCTCTATCCGTAATGGTCCTGTCATGGTCCATGGTGGAACTTTTCCATAATGGAGACCTACTATATATGTGGAAGCCAAAAACACATTACGTCAACAGGCAGATGAACAATGTTACAGATTCCTTGTTTGAGCTGAGGTGTGAAAGAAAGTCTGTGTGGATGAGTGTGTGATGGTGGGAATGAGCTCCAGACCTCTTCCGTATGTTGACAAAGAGAACTTAAAGTTTAACTGTGCTCTAGATTGAAAGCGACATGTTTCTGTAGAGCAGCGTGATGATAATTAGAATACCTTTCACCGAGGCCTGGCCTCGTGTTTAAAATGTGTATTCATTTCCCCTCAAAGGTGTCTTTCTAGCCAAATCTGTTGATTGTATTGTTGTCGTTGGCAGAAATTGAACTGCACAACACAATGACTGCCATGTAAAATCAGAGGATTGCTGGGAAACAGCAGATGTAATAAAATGGCAGTGGAGTACACTTGCAGTGTTCTTTTTTGTTGAACGATACCTATAAAATGCTACGAGGGTGTTTTAAAATGTTTTGCTTGATTGTAATTCTACTTCTTAACGAGTAATAGTCTGTATTTGAAAATGTTTTGTGCATGTTCAAAAGGTTATTTTTCACAGTTTTAACCCCGACTTTTATTCCACAGATCCTCGATAACTGGAAATACCATAAATCAAAGGTGGCCTCCTATTGGCTAGTGAAGCTGGACTCTACCAAACAACGGAAGGTGAGTCTGCAATCAGACTGCAAGATATCTGAGCCAGTTTATCTCTGACCTGCCCCTCAACAGAATTAGAGGACTCCAGGTATTATGTAACTATCGATGTTCAGGAGAAAATCTGTCTGAAATGTTCAATTACTGAACTGCTTCCCAAGCAGACTAGATTATAAGCCCAACAGACAATGAGAGACAATGTGTTTTTTATAAAACACACACAGGCCATTGCTTTGAAGGAAATCTGTGGCCTTGAACTGCAGAGATCAACATGTCCTAATAGAAAACAGTTGGGAAGATCAGGCAGCCATCCATGTGTGTTTGAGAAAGACGAAGAGCAAGTGTATGTGAGTGAAGAAACCTGACCTTCGTCTTGTCAACAACACTTTATTGTTAAAATAACAATAACAGTGACAATAATGCTTCATTTTTGGATGTGTTCATTCTAAAAGTCTTAAGAAAAGGACATTTATCTTTTGATACCTGTCTAAATTGCCTGCCTTTGCCCTCGTTGCTACACAGTCCATACAGTCACCCTGTATAGAATGGACATTGTTAAACCCAGTGACACCACTTCTGCCTGTTCTTATGAATGCTTTTGCACAACTTTTAAAACAGAGAAAGAATCCCCAAATCAAACATCAAAGCAAAAATACAAAAATAAAGTCAAGTATGAAGATCATTATCATGTCAGACAGTGAGAGGTAGAGACATAAAATAGGATGTAAACAAAACAGAAGAAGGGACAAGACGTGAAATGGCATCCAGTAGGCGTGTCAGTAATGATGTGATCTCTCAGCCGCTGCTTTCTGCTCAACTGTGCTCGGCTGTGTTGTGGGCCGTGGCGGTGCGAGCTGATGTTTTATTTGGAGTGGAGCAGCCTAATGAGCAGCAGGCAGAGGTCAGGAATGTAGCGCCCACCGCTCTGCCATCTGATTGCCATACCAAAACATATCTGTGTGTGTGTTTACTCATCTTTCAGTTTGTCTGAGTGTGTATGCGTGTCTCACTCGCCTCATATCGCTGTAGGGAAATCTTGCCTCTTCGCATTGCAAACACATATGAGCACGCACGCACACACACACGCACACACACAGTCAGACGGGCACGTCAGTAATGAGGAGCGAAGAATCAAAGTCAAAAGGGCCACAGCACTGCACTCTGAGCGGGGTGAAAAGAAAGAGAAAATGGGAGGAGGTGAGGTGGGGAGGGATGGGGAAACAAAGAGGGGAAGATGGAAGGCTGGCACAGGTGTCCTCAGACCGCCTGGGAACTTCTGACACCTTCTCTCCAAGACTGACGTTGATGCAGCAATTAGTCCTCTCCCATGCTCTCCACTGTCTGCCCTAGCACATTTTGTCCTGCCTCTACCACAGCCACACACACACACACACACACACACACACACACACACACACACTCACAAACAAACTACACATAGGCTGTATGTCTATGCATGCTTTAACATGAATGCAGAGATAAACATACTCAAATCCTCACTATATATGTGTGTGTGTGTGTGTGTGTGTGTAAGGTCTGATTAAAATATTTAAGGACGTGTTTGTGCACATACTGTACGTGTTAGTGTTCTTGTGTGTGTGTGTGTGTGTGTGTGTGTCTGTTTATTCATGAATGCAAGCTTGCCCTCTGTTACTGAGTGAATGCATTAGCCTCTGTGATTGCTAATTTTATGGTAAAAAAAAGGAAAAGAAATCTTACAGTTGGAACAAATGCCAACTCACGCATATCAATTAGAAATGCTGTCACCTTTTGTCTTGCAGCATTAAAATCATCAATTATCATGTGCTTGATTTAAACCTTTGTTGCTCTCTTTTCTCCCCATCTCCCTCTCACTTTTTGTCACTCAGGTGTTGGACATTGTACGTACGAATGTACGCTCAGCGCTGCAGCGGATCTGGAGGGAGCCGGACGTAGACAGTCTCCACCTCTACCGGCTCTTTAACCGTGTCTTCAACCGGCTGCTCTGGAGTCATGGCCAGGGCCTGTGGAACTGCTTCTCTAACACTGGGTAGGCTAGTCTGAGCAAGGCTGTGAGCCGGGTTAGGATGAGGATGTAAGAGTTGGGGTGTGAGTGAAACAAACTTGTTGTCAGGAAGCATTTTTCGACCACAAAAGTGGGGTGAAAATCGAAAATCCTGCCATCATGGAGAGAGGCAATGCGTGATGGATTGTACAAATGGGCACACTTTCGGACAGTCTCTCCCTCAAAGGCATTCATGGTGTTGCACTCGGTTGTAAACAAAAAAGTGACAGAAGTAGCTGTGTGACGAGTGAAAGAGAGAGCTTGAGAGCGAAGTTCAACCCCAGGTTTCTCACATCCACACACCTGGCTACTATGTGTGAGGTGGGAGAGATTGTCAGATCGTCGGTTTCAGAAAGTTACAAAAATTGTTGGATGCAGCCCAATCCTGTCGTCAGAAAGGTGTAGGGCCATGAAATGTCAAATCAAATTCGGAAAAACAAAGAAAATTTTAGATTCATCTAAGCACCTTTGAATAAAAACAACTTTAATGCATATAATGTAAGTTTGAGATGGAAAAATCGCCCAGAGTATCACAAAGAGCACCTGTGAATGAACTGAGATGTTCATGGAAACTTTTTTTTTTTTTATCAACACAGACAAGTGATCACACTTCAAGCCAATTACCAGTCTATTCATTGCATAACGCCACTCTTTCATCTCCATAACGAAAAGTTTACGCTCTGCGCAATCTCCCCGTGTCCCCCCTGCCCTCTGTTCATCAATATATCAGTTTCAGTGACAGCACGGGCAATTTGCCATTTTTGATCGGTATGACTGGGGAAGCAGCAGCAGCCGAATGACAGAGAATGAGTGACAGACCAACCAGACCCCGCTGCACTTTCCTGAAACCTCTTGGGGATTAAAGAAACATGTTACTCAGTGGAGACAGGGTGCAAATTAAGGTCACAAATCTGGGCTGTTAATCAGGGCTTTTTCACGACTAGAAAAAGAGAGGGCAGCGATGGAAGCAGAAAGAAGGTGAATGGAGGCCTCTTAGATCTTTTACTTTGGTTTGTTATCAGATACTTTGAAGTTATTTATGTATTTTCCTACTTTTTTGATGTGACAGAAAGTGGCTTCCTACAAGATGACTCACTGCAGTGACAGCCCACTTGATCATGTCCCTATAGAAACCCCAAAACAGCAGACTAGACACACACACACACACACACCTACTGATTCCCATCAGTGATTTGTACTGGTTTCCTAAACACATTTTGTTTTCCTCAAAGATGCACACAAACAGCAAGACATCTTCAGATGCATGAGGTTGGTTCCCACACATTTATTTCGTCGCACATTAGCACCCTCAACCAGAGCCACACATGCGGCAGCACACATATATACAACCTGGGCATGCAGACAGCAGCTGTGCCGGTAGCTATTTATCTAATCTGTGATAAAGGTGTGACCTTTTTGCGATTCCTCCTCTCCATATTCTTTACAGTTCAGTTGTTCAGTGGCCGTGTTTCCCCCGACGCAGAGGGCTCAGAGGGTGTAACTGAAGTTGCTGCCCACAGCTCTCCATTTTCCCCCCTCCCTTACCTCCTTGGCAGTCGTACTTGAGGGAGGGCGAGGAAGGGTGATAGAGATGAAGGGGACGATAAGCGGAAGGAGAGGCAGGGGAGGAAAAAGAGGAGAGAAGATTGAAAATGAGAAAACCGGTACAGAAAAGACAGTGTGGAGGGATAGAGGCCTAGGAGGATTAGCTTAGACTAGCCTCAGCTACCCCCAGCACACTGCGCCACATGACGCTTTTGTCTGATCGCAGCCTGCCCTCGATGATCCAGCTAGCTTGCTGGCCTATCGTCGGGCCCCTCCCTACAACAGGCCATGGCCCAAACATGGATCAACCCTACAGGGGACCCTGATGTCACGTGGTGACTGCGAATCGGTGCCCCCCACCCCTCCACCCCCTCTGTCTCTTGTTTGATATTTTATCTAAGGGACTTAACAACAATCAAATGGCCTTGCAGCTATTGTGGGTGATGAATTCAACAGGCTTTGAAAACGACTTAGAGGGAGAGAATGGAAACGCACACAGTTTTGAACCCTTTCAGAGGCAGCGGGGGGGGGGGGGGGGGGGGGGGGGGGGGGGGGGGGGGGGGGGGGGGGGGGGGGGGGGGGGGGGGGGGGGGGGGGG
>JAVQJL010047099.1:0-45438 GCA_036024295.1 Nannoperca obscura
GTAGTGAGGATGGCTCAGTGATCACACACACACACGCACACACACACACACACACACACTTTGTGTCTCACCTTCTGCTACTGACCTTCCCTTTGTTTACAGCGCATTGCCGGGATACTCCCTTTGATTCGGCTGCGCACACGTGACCCTCCGCCAGTTTCTGCAGTGCTGCTGCTAAAAATAGCCTCAGCTTGCCCTGGCTCCACAGCTAGTTTACATAAGCTCTAAGGGGGGTGGAAGGGGAGGGGGAGAAAAGGGAGCGACAGAGGGGGAAGAGAGGAGGGGGAGCCTCAGTGGAGAGAGAGGGGGGGTGGGGGGTGGCTTCTATGGACGAGGACCATTCCAGTGTCTGAGCAGGGAACCTGCAGCGCCACTGCCGTCCTCCAGCAGTCTGTGCCTTTACACTCCTGGTCAACAGCAGGGTGTGTGTGTGTGTGTGTGTGTGAGTGAGTGAGAGAGTGTGAGGGAAAAAGAGAGAGAGAAAGGTGTGTGTGTGTGTGTGTGTGTGTGTGTGTGTGTGTGTGTGTGTAGTCGGCACACAATAACAGGCTCGCAGATATCCACCATTCACCAGCCTCACTCTGTGTCTCTGCCTGTCCTTTAAAATGGACGGCACATTTTAACCCAAAAATAAAAATCTATTTATAGACACGATTCCCCTTCTTTAAGTGGAACACAAATTCCCATTTTTTCCTCTGCAACGCCGCTCATACTTAGCATTCAGAGAGACAAAACTAACAATTCATCACGGACCTACAAACTACTAAACCTCAAACATGACACTGTTCTGTGTATTTGATGTGTAATTAAAGCAAAAACAGAAATACAAGTCACTCAACATGTTCACAGGAAAACGGGGGATTTTCATACATTTTGATATAGATATAGATTTTGGATATACTATTCAACATCATCTTTTTTCCATGCAGCGGTGCTTGCTTTCAAACGCGATCCAACTCATTGACTAAACTAAATACTGGTTGTCAGAGCCTCTGGTCTCTAGAAACAAAATAAAAGCACACTGGTAGTGTAGCTAATCTTGTGACATGTAGCATGCTATGCTGCGCAGCTTTAGGCTCTCTTGACTGTTTCCAAATGCCTGGGCGAGCTGAGAGCTTTCTAAACCCAACAACTACAACTCTAAACTTCCACAGTACTTTAAAACACTTACCTAATGGACAGAAAAAGCCATTAACAGTTACAGTAACACTAAATCTCGGGGCCGTGCTGTTAAACTTGAGGATGTTAAATGATGGCCTGTCTGAAAAAAGGGTTCTCGCACACACACACACACACACACACTTTGGAGGCTTCATATAGGGAACCACATGCGTTCTCATGTGTTCTGCAACATCCTCTCTGCCGTCGCTTTCTGGCCTCAAGAGAGGACTGAAGAGAGAGAGAGAGAGAGTGAGCAAGAGAGAGAGAGCGAGCGAGAGTCAGTCCCACAGGGGGCTCTAACAACCTTAAGGACAGTGGTTTGTGTAGATGGAGTCCCACTGAGCTTCCAGTAGATCCGATTCTACAGTTCAACCCAAAACCACTCCTTCCTTTTCCTCAGAAATCATGCACACATCTACACACTCGCAGATATATTCACACATGTGCACACACACACACACACACACACACACGCTTCCATAGTGCCCCCTTTGATTATTCCTCAGTCAGCTGACAGCAGGGTCATCTGATTTTAGAAAGCGACACAAAGGTTTTTGTTAATCTGGATTAAGGCCTTTTATGAAGAAAGTGTGAAGTTATAATTATGATTTCAATTGCGCTGTAGTAAATATTTGAGTTAACATCATTCTTTTGTTGAGAGAAAATAAATATAAAGCAAAAAGCATACACACAGAATAACTCAACCGAAACCATTTAGGTTTGTTTACTCAAAGTGGCTAAAGCAGTCAACAACAGAAAAATATGAGCATACCAACAAAATAGATATAAACATGTACAACTGTAAATAAAATGGCTGCTGTTTCACAAACACTTTGTGAGGATTCTGAAATCAGAATACATTTTTACTGGCTTTGCTAGTTTTCTTTGCTTCTTTGTAGCATTGTTTGACTTTTTGGAGCAAGTTGCTTGTAACTACTACAAATCCAGAGTCCCAGAGCCCGGACCTGGCACAATCAGCCTTGTCCCTTGGTATTACACTGTGTGCATCAAAGCAGGCTAGGGCATTAAGAAATGAAGCAACTTATTGGTGACAGAAAAAAGAAGCAGTGACATGCAGCCGGTGTATAAATATCGCTCTCTCGGGCTCTTCCGTGAACAGAAGAGGCTCCTTATTGAGGAGAGCCACTGTTTGCGAAGTGTAGCCCCTCTGTTTCTGTAGGCCCTTCAGGGGCCGGGGCTGGCTGACAATGCCGGCCATTCTTAGCACTTTACTGCCTCAGATGACTGTGTCAGTGGCCCCCAGGCTGGTGACAGAGTCCCGTGACCAGCACTACACCCCAGCGCTCAGCCTAGGCCAAGAACCAGACCCAGCCTTGGGTGTGTATATCCACAGTCCCATCTCCAGGACCCCGGGACTGCTGCTGTCCTGTCCCTGCAGCAGCTTTCCATCCTGGACCAGCTACACCACATTACGTCCTGACTTATGATGATCCATACAAATATAAACACACTTGCAAACAGATAAAATGTTTACAACTTCTTAAACTCTGAAAACAGCATAATGAGTTGGAAATGGTTAAATGTATTTAGTAAAAAACACCATGTAACACTATTATTTGTCAGATAAAGGAAACAAATCCTCTCTTGACAGGAGGGATGAGACGGGGGCTCAAAGTCCTTACAGTTTGTATTTTAGAGCTGCAGCAAATAGTTCGATAAACAGGAAAGCAACTGGCAACTATTTTAATAATAGATTAAGTGTTTCAGTTGTTTTTCCAAGCATAAACTCTGGTTCTGAACTCAGTGCCAGCTTCTCCAGTGTAAAGATCTGCTGCTTTTCTCCATTTCCATATCGCTGTACATTATATATCCTTGGGTTTTCGACTGTTAGTCGGACAAAACAAGACGTTTAAAGACATCGCCTTTCACGCTGAGAAACTGTGAGGGACATTTTACAGACTGAGCCATTAATCTATGAATCGAGAAAACAATTGGCAGATTAATCGATAAAGATGATAATCGTTAAATGCAGCTCTACCGTATTTCACTAATCCATCTATCTTCTGAAAGTGTGCGACAGTGACACCCATTTTCCAATCCACCCTGAATAACCCACTCTTTTCCTCAGTATTTGCTCTTTGCCCCTCTCCATTTAATCCTCATTAGGGTCAATGGCGATAGTGCCAAAAAGTGTGAAATCTCTGTGGATGGCTTAAGCCAGAACAATCTGACATTTGTCTCAAAAAGAAAGGGTGAGTCAGGGCCAAGTCTCGTCTTCCTGTACGTTTGGAATCCATGTGTGTATTTCCTAGTGTGTGTGTGTGTGTGTGTGTGATTCCCACAAACTCCAGATGGGATTGTGTGGATTATTAAACTGTAGAGGGATGATCATTTGGATTTAATTAAAACAGGGATATACAAAAAGCATGAGTATTATTTACAGCAGGTAGAGCTGCAACTTGAAAATTGCAAATAATCTTGTTTTCTTGATTGATCAATGATAGGAATCTCATCATTCCTATCATTATATAGCAGCATGTCCTTGTGGATTAACAGATATTACATTTATTCAGGACACCTGAAGCTGGCAGATTAAACCTTTCTTGTGTGTCACTTATTTCATACAGACAAAGACCACAATGCATTTTGCCTTGGACAAGAAGCAGTGTCTCTTAAATAAGTAGGCAGCGAGTCTTTTGACTCAAACTGATCAAAGGGAGGCTACTGTTGGACACTATATATGTTTAAAAAGATCAAGCATTTAAATGAAACTCCAGCCTCATCACACAGAAACCCCAGCTGTATCGCTCAGCTGTTTCACAGCCTCGTTTCTTGGGTTACACTCCGGGACTCCTGCTCCTGCTCCAGCTCCAACCAGGGCAACCTGCAGCTGCCCAGGAGCCAGCAGCTAACACTGGAAAACAATCATCCACTACAGTAAGAAATACCCTTAGTATATGAATTGTGTCATATTTGCCGGGGAACTGCGACAAGCACTCACCCCCCCCACACAAACACTAAATAAATGAATAAATAAAAAAGCAGAGAGGCCCAGGAGTTCAGAATTTGCGTGTGAAAAAGTGTTTGATTTTGCCGTTGACACATCCAAGGCATTGCAATGGAACCGGCCGGCCGCAGCTGAAAATAGCTCATAATCAATCAACTGGCAGACACATATCTGTTCTCTTAAAACGTATAAATGTGCAATGCAGAGGGGGCAGATCAATGGGTGACAGGATTCCAACAGCATCAATATGGACATGCTCTTTGGCATAACAAGCGCTCGCCATCGGCCCGTGCTTATTTCCTGTGCCTTTGTCCAGCGTTAGGCCTGCTGGAAAAAATATCTGCCAGTGGAGCAAGGTCTGTGAAGGACAACACAGATAAAATGGCAGAGGTATATAATCCACCTTCACGAAATCTAAATGCCACATGTATATCTAACCAAATTTCCTTCCGTTGTGATCTTGTTCAGTGGTTTCACGACAATATTGTCTATTGTGTTTGACTGTTAGCGTGTAAAGCTGCAGCCTGCCAACAGCCACAGGTAAGCCAACTTCCTCTTTGAATTTACTCTCAGAGTGACTGAAAGCACTCTTATCACCACTGATCCAAGACATAGCCTACAACACAAACACAAGCATGTGCAGGTTGAATACAAAAAAAATGAGAGGCAAAGAGAGAGAGAGCGAGCAGGTGTAGAGAACAAAAGTAAAAGATGAAATGAAAGCTTCCTGGACTGGCAATAGGACTATATGAGTGGGATGGGTTAGTGCTAGCTCAAAAGTAGCTAGCTCTGAGAAGAAGGGACAAGCTAACAGACAGACCCTTGTAGTCAAACATGTCTCCTCTGAACTTAGAGGAATAGCCAAAACAACACAACATCTGTTTAAATACCAAAGTTATGACCTCTGCTCTCTTCCTTTCAACCCAGTTGGCTGCTGAAGCCGTCTGCCAGTGTTTCACTACTTCCAGTATAGTCACTGAGAACAGTTAGTCTACTTTAGTGGTCATAAAAACAATAGGGGTGTGCGTGTGCCTTTACACACAGACAGGTCTGCTGCCATGTAGGACAGAGTATGTCCAATGTCCTCCATCCACACATAGTTCATGCAGAGGTTAAAACCAAGAGAGGAAGTAAGTGAGAGGCCACGCAGTCTGACAAATTCCAGATATCAATCAAACCCATTGACAAAATAGGCATACTGTGATGTTTCCACTCAGCGGTGAGATCTCAAAATGAAATGCAAATGTGAAAACTGATTTTCCCACTCCAAAGATCACAGAGATGCTTAGGCTTTTCTATCACCAAAAATTGTCTCTGTTATTTTTAGACGAGGACAAGCACATGAGCAACAAACTATCACACAACTGAGCTGCCATTCAGAACTCAAAACGTCTGACATATAAAGTGAGAGCCGCAATCAAAACTGAAATCACAGTTTGGACTTTTGCACACATAAAAAAAAAAAAAAAAACACATGCAGCTATAACCTTTTATCATTTTTATTTCCTTTACACACAAGTAAGATAAATTTGTCCGCTTGATGATGATTTATTGGGCGAAACACACAACTGCTCACCAGCTGTTAACCAATCAGGAGCAGCAACGTAACAGCCACAGAGCTGTTGATAGGAGGAGAGGGAGAAGAGTAGGAGAGAGAAGCAATCGAATGGAGAAAAGAAAAGAAAAAAGACTGATATGGAAGAGGAGGAGGCTGGAAACATGGAGGTCAATTGGGGCTTAAAATAAACAATTAAGCAGCATTCATTTGGCAGTATTTTGGAAGAGCAGATGTACAACAACTTCCATGCAAACAAATGCTGGCTACTAACAACATCAGGACAGAACCAGAAAAGTCACATATAAACCAGCACCACTCACTTCACATACTGTGTCCTTCACGGTCTTTGTTTTACTCTGTTAATGTTTACTCATGTGACGGGACAGCTGTATCTTCAGTGCTTTAGCTAGTTGCAAGCCTCAGTGGTTCCAGCTATTACAATATAGAATATCCTCTCTGTTTTCAACATTCAGAAGACCACTGCGGGAATATACACAGTTAAAACAAGGACATCCAGAAAGAAGATTTTAAACGTTCATAATACCACAATATTAAGTAGTGATCATTATCATAGTGGAAAATTTACTCAAATAAACACAAGATGCTTTTTTACATATTGTGCAGCCACACTGCACACAGACACAGGCTGACTCAGAGCAGCAAAGACAAACACAGGCCTTGGACTGTAACGGCTCCACCTTACAGATTCATGTGACTCTCCAACCATCACCTGACTATCTCTCTCCTTTCTATGGAAGCTGCTTTCAGGCAGGGCAACCAGGGAAGACTTGACCTGGAGTCAAATTTATGTTCAAGGAATGGAAGATATTCAGGAAGAGAGCACAGAGACTGTTTGTCTACGTGCTAGAACGTCTTTAAAAAGGTCTCAACGCTACACCCATGTAACACGGGCTAACAGATTGCTGACAACAAGACAATATCCCCAGTCAATGATAAAGTGTGCCTTTGACCGGACCCTGTGAGATAAAAAGGAGCCAACCTTTTGGATGGGAGGGGACAACTTCCAGCGGGCTGCACTCTTGAATCTGTACCATGTACATGTATGTCCTAATATTTAAATGTGAATCCAGAGGTGAGTCAGAGAGTAAGCAGAAGGAAAGCACTGTAATCAGTTAGTCACTTTGCATATCCAAACTTCCTTTTACAGGCAAGAGAGGGGGCCCTCCAACTCGTACAACCAGCACCCTATGGTGGCCCAAGGTACTATAGGAGCCTTCCAAACAATCTTGGGACAGCGTGCAAATAGGCATCCGTTTCTGCACCTTGCCACACTGCAGTTATCAGTATTTCCTAACGAAAGTATCTGGAGCACAATTGTGTTAAGACAAACTCTACACAGATTGTAGCAAAAATCAAATCATGACCCACATAGCTTTTGTTCAGCCTCAGAGTCACTGTAACTGAGTCTTTCTACTCCACAAGTAGGTTATTACCATCAGCAACACCGACATGACAAATCCAAACTTTTAACTACAGCACTATTACATCTACATGTGTTTATAGACAAATATCACAGCACTGCAACTCCAATGAATTCAACAGTTGGGCATTGTAATACGGGTCAGACAAGGCTTTGCATATTGCCATGGTGAAAATGTCAAACACACCAGCATGAGGAGATATATGTATAATTTTCCAAAGGACGAATACAACTGCTGCTTGCCTTGCCACACCCAGAGTAAACATATCTCAGCCATACTCATATATGACATGACACCAGCACACACTGCAGAGCTTTCACCTCAAGCATGACACAAAGAGGACGGACAAAGCAGGGACGTGTTTACAGGCTGTAAAAAGGAAAACAGCTCATTTGTCTTGTTCTGAATGTATTACATAAAGCGTGAACGCTCTTTCGTAAACCTGCAAGTGTCCAAAGCTGAAAGTCATATTGGATCGTGTTTTTAAATCATGTTTGAACTCACTATTGTGCACAGTCGATGAGCTGGTATTCATTGGACCTCTCGAAGCATGCCTTCACTCCTTCGTCGTCCCACAGCTTCTTTGCATGATCAAAGAACTCCTGAGGAAAAGGAAAGAAAAGAAATATTAAGAAAGAGACAACAAAAACTCTTAACTTGGTGTGCAATGCCATGATGGGAAGGTCAGGGGCTTTGAATTCATTCATATTGGTACTGATGGAGCACACTGCACAGTGTAAACCCACGTAAAGTTACTTTACGAACAGCCTCCTTTGTGAGTAAAGGAAGTTTACTTCATTTACACGTACACACAAATACCAAAACCATGCCCTCTTAATTGCCAGTAACTATGTCTGTGTGACCCCAGCAAACTCTTTGTATGTAGAAAATACAGGTACGTACAGGTAAGTATGTATGTGTTCAGTGACTTACGACTAAGTAGCATTTTACTATTACTAACATTTAAAAAGACATTCTGCAGACATTCAAAAATCCTGAATGTGTACTTAAGAGTTGTTGACACTGGATAACCGGAGAGATAAACAAACAATCAAACAAACCGAATGGAAAATTTTACAGCCCATTTTGTATATACATTTATGCAAAGAAATCTGATTGGTCATATACAAAACAGTAGTTTCTCATCTACACCGCATACAATACATCACACAATCTGCCCAGCACAACCACCGTCTTCTACTGCTGATCTCTGAGCGGTTTAATCAGAGCAGCTGGGTGCCACGGACTGCCTTGCTCACAGGAAGCAAAGAGAGTAGAATATGTTACTCGACAAGTATTACTACTGTATTTTACTTAAAGGCATAGGTCAACATTTTGGGAAGCATGTTTATTTGCTTTCTTAACTGGATTTTAAAGTCTGTGCACAATATTAAATATATAATATTATGGAGCTGGAGTAGGGATGTGTTTAGCCTAGCTTAGCATTCAGACTAGAAGCAGAGGGAAACATCTAGCCTGGCTCTGTCTAAAGTGAAAACAAACGGCCGTGTCCATGTGAACAACAGCCAGGTATAGTGGTCGGGTCTTGTCGTCAAAATGAGGTTGCCAGGTTTGGTACTGTACCATCGAGCCATTAAAGCGAGATATACTAAAACCTGGGCTCACAGACCCCATCCAGGGATGCTGGTATAATCCTTTGTTAGTCAAGAAATAGTTCCTTCATGTTATTCCCTTCAAACAAAGTGTTTACCACTGCTTCTGGATTCCATGCCAAGTTTAGCTAAACACATCCCAACTACAACTACATCCTTTGTTTGAACACCATCCCATATATTGTCTTTCTAGGGATAAGAGGGTCACATCAAATTTAACATATTGTCCTTCTCATCATGCCATAACAGCATAATTGTAGGCCACTGTACTTGAGCATAAATACATGAAAACATGCAAGAAAAAGCTATTTAATACAACATACAGTAATTGCAATTTACAAAGTCCAAAAGTGACATATATAGGCGTACTAGACCTTTGTCACCATGGTAACAATAATAAACACGCGGTTAACACTGAAATGCTAGCACACGATTTGGTTATGCTTTGGAAAATATCATGGTTTGGTTACGTAAGTAAAGCTACATATGCAAGTTAAAATAAGTCAATTTAGTCTGTTAGCAGTAGCAGAGGGAGGGGATTGGAGTTCTCACTCACTTCCTCGTTACAGGTTTATCCAGCAATTATTGAATTTAAACTCATGACCTTCTGGTCACAAGCTCTCTTCTCTAAACTGTAAAGCTAAAGCACCAAAAGTGGTGCACTCGGATGCCGTAACTTAATTGTGATTAAATTCAGATAACACTGCAGAAATAGTTAATTGCATCTCCTAAAATATACAAATACAACCAGCACTGTAAATGACTTTACATGGTCTCAGTGAGTGCACAACGAGGGGAACTCATCTCATCAATGACTTTGAGACATTTCCCAGGACTCTCTGTACGGCCTAAACAAAGATGATTGGGCTAATATCCCTCGCCGCCTCCTGTGCACATGTCTTTCAGATGGGCTCCTCCTCTAGCCTGGAACTACCACATGACTCTCTGCACTCAGCACTGGGTCTGTGCTCTGACTGGGGAGAGGGTGAAAGTAGCCCCGAACCAGAGAGAGAGAGGGAGAAGGAGCCTGATAAATGATCACATGCTCCGGGAGATCTCCTCTCGGCAGATCCGGTGATTAAGTTCAACATGGAGGAAATCCACTGATCCAGTGTGCTTTTTTTTTTTGTTTTGTTACATATGAATACAGGCTCCCGCATCAGGCACAAGTCAGGAATAACCTAAACTCGGAAGCAATATATGTTAGCTGTGTTTTGGTGCGGCCCGCATTTCAAGGCATTATACCAATGCATACATGCATACATACATACATATACCAATATGTACACATTTTTAATTCTACAACTGTGGTTCGGTTCTTCTGTAACGTAGGAGTTACCTGCTAGAACAAACGAAAAAGAAAATGGCGCCATATTTGCTTTCTTGCCTGTATTTGCTTCCCCTTCTGTTACAGTCAGACTTTAACACCCACCTCAACTAATATCAATAAGATTCAACAGCGCTGATTACATTCTTCTGCTATTAGTTCTGCAGTTCTCCCAAATTTTTTATCGAGCAGCAGACATCGAGGGGTTTGAAAACCCAAAGAAGGGCCCAGGCGCTGGGACTGGACGGAGGGAGGACGAGGGGTAGAGGGTGGGGTGGTGGGGGGGGGGTATGGTCCTCAGGGCTCTTTTCCACAGAGGCGTGTGACACTGGGCCTTTGAATAAATGCAGTGTGTGCTGCAGTGCCCTACAGAGGAACTGATAACACAGAAAGAGACCAGGAGGGAATTTGCTTTAACACAAGCTTTTTTAACTCTTTCCTTTGCTCTCGTCGGTCCACTTCCACTGCCCCCCCAATCACCAGCCAAGAGATGCCGATTCTCTGGTGGCTCCGCTAGGACCAGTTCTCAGTTCAGCCTTAGTTTCAGTGGCAATCAAGTTGGGGCGCGTGATGTAATATTTCACTTGAATCATATAGGTCAGGCTGACACAGAGAACAAAATGGCCTAAATCTGATTCGACTTAGCAAAACAAAGTTGTGGAGGAAATGGCTTGCATCTTCCATCGCGAGGGGACACTAGAATTCCTTTGGGTAAAGTTTTGAAGAGACCTTTGGCCTCAGAGCTAAATGTACAGCACTGGCCATTAGTCAAATCCATCCATACATAGCCGGCCAGACAACCAGCTGCCTTCTCAGTAAACCATCATCGCCACATTTATTGGATTTGAATAGAAGATCGGTGTTAGATAACAGTCACCCAGCAGAGAGAGACCTGACTTTCATGGGTTACCTCAGTTAAAGAGTACAGACAAATTTAGCTATAAAAAAAGAGAGCAAGAGCAAAAGCAAAAAGGAGAGAGGGAGCGACTGTTCAGACCGTTCATCTTTCATAACATGGTTCCAAAAACAGAGCAGCCCTCCGTGCCACCCTTTGCCCACATCACGGATCCTCAAGTAATCAATTAAGAGGAAAAACTGACTTGTAAGACTGAAGCCGTTCATCATGAGGAAATCACCAAGAAGCTAACAACAAGGGTTACTCTTCACAGCTGTGGTGTGAAGAAGAGTAGAAGCACAAAGCAGGTTCCCCACAGTATTCACACACGTATATACACACGTTCCTTATTAGAAACTCATAATTATCAGTTGGCCTGTAAACTCACATCAGACAACATTAAATAAAGTTGCGCTCTCACTGACGGTTGCTGTGGAGTACAAGTTGAGCCCCGGTGTAAGATTTTAAACCATTCATCGGTACAGTAATTCTGCACCCAAACACAAAATAGATCAGTTCAGCGATGGGTGGGGCTGGACATAATACGAAGCTCACCTTCCACAATAGACTGTAATTTATATCCTGAAGACCCCAAAACACAAGAACAAACTTTCATGGCTCTAATCCTCGTCTTTTTTTTGTTAAGAGTGTATATAAATAACACGAACGCGTCTCAAATGTTACTCAATTGTTACAGTGACCTGCTTGTTTTAGCATCAAATGGACAGGATTACACGTGCTGTAGGCTGTTAACGTGTGTGTGTGTGTGTGTGTGTGTGAGTGGGAGAGAAAGCTACACGGCGCAAAAGACAGCGGCCGGGGCTCATTTGAATTTGCTCCACTTCAGTCGATGGACTGTCGGGTGGCTAGCATAGCCACCGCAGCGGCATTTGTTTCCATTTGCATAGATGACCGTTTATATCAGTGCTTTCTTTTTCCATGGGCCAACTGTTAGCCATCGCACTTACCGGCCAGTTTAGTTGTTTGGAGGCACATAATCTTATATTCATGATACATCTGTGCCGTAGACAGCCAAACGTAGATCATGCGACTTTACATGAAGATGTTTCACGCATGTTTGACAGCAGAATGTTTTTAAAAAACATCAACAGTAAATGTCAACATGCAAAAGCCATACAGGAAGAAATCCGTCCCTTAATCACTTAAAGGAGACCGCAACTTCCCCACCAACCGTACGTACAAAAACACGCAAAGCTTCTGTAGCTTGTCGCCGTTTTCTTTGACTAACCAGACACAGCACACCGCAACATTGTTCTCTCTCGGGCTCACTTACCTCGACTGGAAAAGACCTAACTACGCCATCACGTCAAACTACAATGCCGAATAAAGTTATGTAATTTGACAAACAACACTATTATTTCAATCGTCACCGCAGAGACCAACAACTGTAAACACAACAGTAGGATGAGCCCAGCCTTTTTACACAGCGCCAACGCAAAGTTTAGGCAGCAGAGACAGAAAAGACACAACGGAAAAGCAAACGAAGGCTTGATCTACCCAAGAGCGCGTGAAGAACTTTTTTCTTTCACTAAAAACATTTTCTCAGCAGAAAAAGATTAAAGCCAGTTTGAGAGGTTTTTGGTTTTTGGAGAGTTGTAGCCAATAAAGCTTAATGACTCATCTCCACGGTTACCACTATGCAGTAAAGCACTTTAGTCATTAAATGGTGTGTAAAGACTTTCATATGGTCTCAGCAAGATGCATCATATGACAAGGTCATTTTGAGAGTGATGACTGTACTGTGAAAATTAGAGCCAAATCGATTAGTCAAATAATTGATTAGTGGACTCCCATAAATAACTGTTGATAATCGATTTATCATTTGAGTAAAAATGTCATTTGACTGCAATTGATATGATTGTAAATTGAATCCTTTTGGGTTCTGGACTGTTGGTTAGAAACAACAAGACATGCGAAGAGATCACCTTTTCTCTCATGTTATAGACAAAATGATTACATCAAGAAAACAGTTGTCTGATTAGCTGATAATAAGAATAACCTGTAGTTGCAGCCCTAGGAAAATCCTAAATCCTGGTACAACCAATCACCATCACTCTCTCTCCACCTAAACATACACAGCAAGACATTCAAGAAAATGTTGTTCAGTCAAAGATTATCGTCTACTTCTTCCTCCCGTCCACACCAATAACTTGTCAAAAAACTACTAAAATGTGCAGTGTGTCGTGTTCATTACACAGACTTTCAGATGAGAGTTGCAAATCAATGAACCTGGATCACTATGACATCATCCCTCCAAAAGTTTCCAGGTATAACATACATCCACATTTCACAACGGCGCCAACAGGTGAAAGCCACAGGTTACTGACTGGCCGTGTTCCTGCGCTGCTGTATTGGATATCACGCCTTGTGGCACTAAGTGACAATGTAATGGTGACACTGACGGCACAAGTGAAGCCTGAGCCTGATGACAAGCACAGACATTTCAAACAGAGCCATGTTGTTCCCTTTGGCCTGGCCAAGCCTGGGAACTCAACGCCGGCTCTCCCCATGGCCCCGGCCCTCACACAACACAGCATCACAGCAGCGCAGGCTGCTGCTGCTGCTGCTGCTGCTGCACCGTTAACACTCTCACTGTGGGCCCTGTCAGGAAATTAACACAGAAATCATTTTAATGGATATTCTTGTGATGTAGCATTAAATTAAGTTGCCTGAGAAGGATGCTGGGAAACATCATGCAAAGATGTAACTAAGGTGGCGATGCAGAAACAATTCCACTTTAAAAAACGACCAAGCAGTGACGTGACGGTATGGATAAGACCTGAGAGCAATTGCAGGACCCCCCCAAAAAAACTCAAAGTAGTAGCACCACGTCCACAGGTCCTAAATATTGTCTGGATTTTGAGGCCTTGCTGGAAAAGTAATATCCCACATTGTGCCAAAAAGATGAAACACACATGTGAAATTCATTCCTCTTAAAGACAAAACAAGTATTGGCTGCAACTAATAATTAATTTCATTATCGATTAATAGATAAGAAAATAGCATGTTAAAATTATGTAAAACATTATCTACATTTACAACACATGACCTCGCGCTATTGAATGGCTGATCACACACCGAAAGGAATCCCATGTGTTCCAGCTTGCATTCAGATCCACATACAGTACATCTGCTCCTTTTACGGAGGGGCATCAAACCTCTAACAAGCACTGTAACTGTTGATTTCACACACGCTAGCTGACATTTCCATTCATAACTTCATATCTCCCAAAGGGAAAAAAAATGCCCTCAGCTTGGGTTTGTTAAAACGACCCCACCACGTCATAATAAGCATTAAATTAGAGAAGAAAGGCAACGTTAGGTTTGTTAAAGCAAAAAATTACATCTGACATCCCCGAGCTATATCAGCAGGATCTACACTGTTTGGCCACAGGGCTCGTAAAAAAAAAAACAGAAACGCTCTCATCACGTACCATCTAACAGCCATGCATACACGAATGCACATTAAAAAAAGATTCAAAAAAACACATGTTCTACATTAGTTGACTCTCTCTCACACACATCCACACCTGCACACACGCAGAAAACTTTAGGAACGTCTTACCTGTGAATAGTCAAAGTCAGAGAGAGGTGCTATGCTTTTGATGTATTCGATTCTGAATTGGTCCTCTGGGTTGGCTAGCGGGACTGGGGGTATTAAAGTGCTCATCGCAGACACTATAGTCTGCAAATCAGAAGTTGTGGGAGGGAGGAAAAAAACAAAAAAAAATAAGCATTAAGCAGGATAAACACAGGAAAACAAATACATAAGCCTGTATAATAATCAGTAAAACGGGGTTGCAGTGTAACAACAGAGACGCTGAGCACGTTATGGGAAGCGATACAGGCCAAACTCACCACTATGGCATCCTTCACGTTTTTCCGAATATCTTGGATTTTCTGTTTCTTTTCTCTGCACGGGGACAGAAGAGACGTGTGTGAGGCAGTGGTTACGGAAAATCAACCACAGCAGACCACAACGTATTTATCATAAAGGGTGGTTAGTAAGATATAGGCTACTGCCAGGTTAGACTGGATTCTAACACGTACAGGTGAGATGTGATAGTATGTACCAGTGGAGGGCAGGTAACACTGAAATGCAGGATATGGTTCAGTAAAATGTGACAGTACAGCGATATGAGGTGCTGTAGTCAAGATTTCTCTCATTTTTAACCTTAAAAAGGCCACATTAAGTTTCATACCCTCTCACATCCAGCCACCACTGAATCCATAGTTTGAATTTATATATACAGAGGATTTGGATAGTTACAAGACTCTGACATGTACTAGGCCTGTTTAAAATAAACCACTGGTAAGATCAATGCCATGCAAGGCCTTGCAGCAAAACAAATCATCAATAGGCCTGTGTCGATCACAACCTTTCACCCTCTTACATGAAACAGGAAACAGTGAATTATTTGGCATCTGTGCGACACCGAGCTCTTAACATATGTATTATAACTGTACATGTAGACGAAAAGGAGGAGAGGCAGAGAAAGAGAGAAGAGGGGGGAAAGATATTAGCTGCTTTGCATGGGATACTGGGCCCAACAGGCGCTGCAGTGCCTGGGGAAAATCCATTCACAGGCTACATTCTGGCCTCGACAGTGGTATTCATTAGGACGAAAGCCGTAAGAATAAGCATTAATATGATATCCGAGGCGTTAACGTAGCTATTTAATACGAGTATTGAACAGCACTCACTCCGCGTTGAAGCCGTTGACGTGTAGGATCCTCATCTGCTTCACAATGGTGCTTTTTCCGGACTCTCCCGCACCTTCGAAAAAAATAAAAAACAGACCCACACAATACATCAAAAAACCACCAAAATGACCACGTCCAGGTTCGCGTTGAACCCAGAAATGTTTCTGGAAATGAAACCAGCTAATTGTCGGCTCCTGGAGCTTCGCTTCCATCAATATCCACCCCCATGACATATTATTGCAAGCGCTGTCAAATGGGGCTACGTGTTCGGTAAACGAAAGGGATTACGGTTAGCTTACATTTCAGATAGCCATCACGTATAAATCAGCCTTACCCAGTAACAACAGCCTGTGTGTGGCTTTATACGCTTGTCGTTCCTTTTGCAACTGTTTTTCTATCTTTTTATTAGCCTCTCGTTGTGCCTTTTCGTCGATGCGTTGATCTTCAGTCTTGCTGTTGCCCAAACAACCCATCTTCCGTCGCCCTAACCCTTCCTTGTGGAATCGTAAAAAATATATATATATATAAAATAACACCCGGGATGATACTGTGGTTTAAAAACGACACAGGATGAGTCTGCTGTAAAATAAAAAAAGGAAGAAAAAAAATCTGTGCGAGGCTTTCTCCGTCGGGAGGGAGGAATATGTTCCCCGTTACAATTCCGCTTTAGCCGCAGCCAACCGTCATCCGAACCGTGCGTTAGTTCACAAACCAACCGAGAATAACGACTCGCTTCCACACGGAAATATCAAAAATACATATAAATAAGAAGCCAGAGAGAGAGGGTTTTCAATTTCTGGGGAATCCAGTCAACTGTTCCTGTCGCGTCTCCAACCCCTCTTCTCTTCTCTCAGTATTTTTTTTTCTATCTGAATTTCTATCAGTATTTCTGTCTCTTTAACTCAGCACTGCCTCTCTCTGTGGCACCAGGAAGTAACCGCGGACCGTGGAGGTGGAAAACTAACCCGCGTTAAGCCGTAACATTAACAACCCGCACTGGTGTAGCATTTTATAACTCGTGTGGCGAAAAGGTGAGGAGCCATTCCCGGTTTTTAGTCCCTCGCTGTCCCGCTATCAAACTAATCGGCAAAGGGGTGGAAACCCGGACGCCTCTCGGCTGCTTCACAGAGGGGCTGGCTCTTCTTCTCCTTCTTCTTGGCTCCCAGTCAGTGAGGTGGCCCTGACCCAAACTGGCAACCCATTTACACCGTCTGTGTGTGTGTGTGTGTGCACTGGGCTTTCGCCTATCTCTGTAGTTTACACACTGCAGGTCTGGGGGCCATCGTGATAGTCCTCGAGAGAATGAGGACTAGCAGCACGTGGTGGAGGAAGTACTTTACTTTTACTTCATTAAAAGCAGTTTTAAAAACACGCTGTGGTTGTTCTTAAAGTAAAAGTACAGAGCTGTGAGCAACAAAACGACCATACAGTATCAAAAGTAAAAGCACTCATTGTTCAAAATGGCCCCCTTCAAAGTGCTGTACTTTGTCACTATACACATTATATTATTTGATTAATATTGTTGTTGTATTGCCATGAAAGTAGCATGTATAAGAGCTAATTTAACTACTTTAGGTTTTATAAAGTGTTTTAATGAACATTTTTGACCTGTCAAGTTTACTTTACTATGCCAAAAAAATGTCCAAAGTGCAATATTTCCTCTTTAAATGTTGTAAAGCAGTGGTATAAAGTAGCATAAAATACAATTATTGAAGTAAAATACAAAAACCATAAAACCGTATTTAAGTACATGAGTAAATGTACTAAAAACTATTTGACATATTTGTCATTTCTAATGTACAGTAAAGCAGTGATGGGATGTAACTAAGTACAGTGTACTAAGTATTTATAAATACTTCCTCCACCAGTACATTACTTTATATATCATATTATTTGAATATTATTACTTATTTTACTGATTACTGACAAAATAGCAGCATATTAATGTTTTAGCAGGTAGAGTGTTTTGTTTGTAAAATCTTAATCTGCAAAGTAAGTAGTAACTACAGCTGTCCATTAAAGGTAGTGAAGTAAAAAGGACACTATTTCACAGTTAAATGTAGTGGAGTAGAAGTACAAAGTAGTATAACATTGAAATACTCAAGTCAACTACAAACCTAGGTACCATACTTGAGAAACTGTCCAGCACGGCCCTTGAGAGCACGAGTACTAGTTTAATGTCAGCATAATATAATTTAAGAAATAATATGATAAGCAACAATATAACAGGGTCCACTCTGGTGCATGTTTGATACTTTAAGTAAGTTTAGCTGATCATACTTTAAGAAAAATATTGAATGCATGACTTTTACATGTAATGGATCATTTTCACATTGTTGAATTGCCACTTTTACTTGAGTAAAGGATACGAGTACTTCTTCCCCCGCACCGCAGTAAAGATGGTAAATCAACACAAATCTGCTCAAACGGTATTTTACCTAATGTGGGTCTCCTTTATAACAACCATTAAACTATGCTATAGGCCTGGGATTCTCAAGCTGAGGGTCGGGACCCCTGCTAAAGACTTATGAGATCCATTTAAGAAGTTAAAATAATAACCAACATCAGAGAGAAGAACAAACTTAGCAGTACTAGTTTTTTCTTCTGCTCTTTTCATTTTTCTTGAGAATTCTGAATCATTTGACCCGTTTAAGCCTCTAAGAATTATTAAACATTAACAACCTGAGAAGGAAGAATCGCATATTGGTTGGACTGCTGGTCAGAACTTGTAGACATGAACAAACAGTAACAAGCGGAAGCAAGTAGACATGGACTTATTTGAGGGGGGTCACAAGCCAAATAAAAAAGCTATAGATAATGCATCATACAAACAGGAATGGATTGGATTCAGTCCCTTGAAACCCTTCAGCAAGACGCAGAGCCCCACAAAACTGGTTGGCCTGAGCATGAAAAGTTAATTTCCCTTTGCTTGATTAACAAAACATAACAAATCATACAAAATATCGTTGCAAAATCATAAGCTATGTACAGTATATCAGCTTACTGTAAAACTTTAGTGACACCACAGGAGATAAAAACGACATTCAGTTTGATTAAGTCGCCATAAAGTCATGACACAAAATGACTGCAAGTCCCAGTGGGTAAAGAGTATTATAGTAACGCCTAAGGCAATAAAAAAAGATACAGCATTAAGTATTAAGTAAAACACTATTAATCTTATAGTGATTTTTTCTTGGGGAAACAATTCATATACTTGTCTTGCATATTTCCCAATTGCCAATAAGAGAAATAATCACTTTGTGGCAACACATCTCATGCCAACCTTTTTCATAAATATTAACCTGCCACAGACTATGAAATAAATTAAGGCTAAACTAGAGACCAGCACAGGATGAAGGAGTTGTCCCAGTGACCCTTCAACTGAGATAAAACACCCACTATAGAGTCACAGACAAGTTCATTCTCTTTATGTTGATGACATTTGATCTGAAAATATCTATTTAAAAAAAAAGTCATGCACTACCATAACTACACTCAGTGTAGTGCAGTGCAAGTCATGCGCTTACCAATAAGGAGGAAATAGAAAAACTGTCACTGTCTGTGAGCATTGTCTGACATTTATGTCTAGCTTGCTGTGGCTTCCTCTTCACTAAACCAAAATGGGGTGTGGGTTTGTAAAGGGTTGACTTCTCAGTCACAAACGCAGCACTTTACATTTAGACTACAGCTGTGTGATTTGTAGGTAACAGTAGCAGACACATTTAATATTTAATGTCTTTGTCTGTATGCGTGCATGCGTGAGACAGAGAAGGAAGTCTTTTTCATTCAAGAGCAGCTAGTACAAAACTTAGCAGGCCGGCCTCAAAGTTGAGCTAACGCTAGGCTAACTTACAATAGTACACTGTTGCATTCAAGTCAGAACAGAAACTGACTACATGCGTAGTGTATTCTTAGGTTGCAAAAGATCATAGAAGGCCCAGAAGAATGAGGCAACCGTGAACGATCATCGTTCATGTAACATATAACAAGGAGTGTGCTGTTATTGTCTCCATAATGCAAATACAATGCAAACAATTTTTTTATGTACTGACATGAGTGGAACAAAGTTGTGCAGCATGCAAATCACAAGTGGAAGCCTCACTTCACCTATACTGGTATTACCACCACCCCCACCGCCACCCATAAGGAAAAGAATAAAATCCTGTCTCCCCACTTCAGAATGCAAGGTCAAAACAAGTGACTGGCCCACATCACTCTCTAGTGGTTAGAGGCAGCACCGCACACATGCTGTAGCTCCTGTCAGCTCCCTATGAACGGCACAGAATCAGCTTTTGTTGCATAAATTATCAGCCCTTTTTAGGAAGTGCTGTCTGATATTTATGTTTAGCTTGCGGTTGCTTCCTCTCAGCTAAACCAAAAGCAGATGTGTGTTTGGTTAAGTTTTTACTTTTTAACAGCCAATAGTGTACATTTCATTTAAAGCCCCCCCGTCTGAAATGTGTTTTTTCTTTTTACTGTGACTTCACTTGTGTGATGTTAAAGCTTCACTTCGAATGTGTCCGTGCTCGTGTTGAGTCTGAGTTTAACATGTGAACGTTTGAGCAGGATTCTGTGACACTAAAACTAGTTTAGAAGCCAATCGTGGTCCATTATGCAACTTAGGAGAAGTAGGAGGAAGTAGGAGACATCTTGTGTCCAGCAGATAAACCTTTCAAATGAAAGCTTCAAACTACTTTTTTTGTGGTAAAACCATATCAGACACTAATTATTATTCTTTTTATATGTCCTAAAACACGTGTGGAGGGAAGCATTAAACTATAATTACAATAGTATATTTGGAAGTAATAATAGCAAGTATCTTTCATAATTAATGTGTCTGTCAGTGTGCGTGCATGTACAGTGTTGGAAGAAGCGTTCAAATCCTTTCCTTAAGTAAACATAGCGATGCAACAATCTAAAAATACTCTACTAGCAACTCACTTCTGTTTTCAGAGTCCGACAAAGATGTTTTTACTATTTTCAGACTGTTAGTCGACCTGTACAGCAAAATGGCAACCCCACTGCCGCTGCTTGGGGGTTTGATTCCCACACCGTGGCAGTGCACAGACCAACTCTCGACAATGCACAGCTTCATTTTTGGAAACATAACAGAGGCCGCTAAATGACTGCACTTAAATAAATACATTAAATACAGTCAAATACATGAGCTTTCTGGCTGGGAAAAGATTATAACTGCCAGTGAATTCTTACAATAAATCAAACAATACCTGACACTGAAAAGAGCTCTTTTCTATGTATAAATCTTCTACACTTATTTACTAGCGCCGGCTGCAATTGGAGCACGAATACTGTAAAAACGGGGCACACGTCCAAAATGATACACTGCTAAAATTAGCCTCCCAGATCCTTTTTTCTGAGGCTAGAACAAACTTTATGGCACTCTCTTTACGGACAGAGGCCCTTGGTGAAATCTAAATTATACAGTAAGCATAACCTGGAGAACAAACATAGTCCAATGTCCGTCTGGCGCGGTGTGGTTCGCTTTGATTCAGCTGATATAAGTATCCGCTCTCAGTGTCATAAATATGACAATAATTCATACTCCAGTACGTCCTGTTGGTCATTACATTAACAGGGAACTCTGCGCAGTCAGTAGCAAAGTTCAGCAATGGTCAGTGATAAAACCCATTTAGACCGAAGCAAAGTTCACCTGACTCTACACTTGTACTGAGAGGGGGGGGGGGGGGGGGGGCAGCGGGGCTATACGCTTCTGGGGAGGGGTAAGCGTTTCCAAAATATGGCTTCACGTGCAGGAAAGTGGCACCAAAAATAAATAAAAAATGAACAGAAACAAAGCAGACAAAGCACGACAATCAGTGGCTTCCAACAAGCTACTTATTGGCCGGCCTATATCATTTCAGTGATCATTTGAGTCGAGTGTGTTACATTGCTAGCAGCCTGTTGTTCAGACTCATGGAGGGTGATAAGGCTGAGATATGAAACGGCCAGTTAAGCACATCTAGGAAAGCTGTAACAGATATAATCACAGGCCTGTGACAGAATCTGATCCAAGAGACCTAACAATAAAGTAACTTCCTTTCCAAGAAATAATAGGAACTTGCCTTCCAGTTCCCATCACTGTATTCCTGTATTCATGCACTTAAGTGTAAAGGAACTCTATTAAAAGAATTGAGATTTTCTGAATTGTCCTCTGGTCAAACGTCTTTCATAATGAGTTTGTTATTGCATTTCTGCAAGCGGTTTTGAACTAATGGTGCCTTCAAATAGAACAGTGTTTATTGTGTTTCAAAGAAAAGTATTATATAAAGTAGAAATCTCTTTATACCTTCCATGACTGTAACAATTTGAACACAAAATATATCATGTACGTTACTTCACAGGACTAAAACCCAAATGCACAAAGTTGTATTTGAAGGCCGCTGAACTCCACTGGTTACATCACAACTCTGTTTGGATTATTTGTGATTAATAGAACCTCTATATAATATGGATAATATGGAGAGGCCTTCCCACAGGCTTTTATAGGAGCCTGGACAGACACTGGCACATCGTCAGAAACTCTGAGATTTATTTCTGTTATACATAAATTAGGCCTATAACTAATATTTATTATTATTATCAGTTATCCTGTTATTTTCTTGAGTCATTTGTTGGCTGTTTGGTCTGTTATAATGGAAGAATATAGTGGAAAATGCCCCTCACAATCTCCCACAGCCCAAGCAAATATATTTACATTTCAGAAGTTGGAACCAAAGAAGGCATGTTTGCTTTATAGTGACTTAAACGAGTAACTGACTTAATACTTAATGGCTAATTCATTTCCTACAGATGGACGAGTCGCTTCATCAGCTGGTTTATTTAGCTCTAAAATCAATGGAAAATGTTGTATTGTCATGCCACGTCTAATTAAAAAAGCAAAATCTTTTATAGCTTTTAAAAAGTTCAATCAGGCCACTTTACTGTGAAACATTAGATTTTTAAAAGCTTCAATTCGGCAGGTTCACAGCACACCGCTTGAATCAGAGCAGGTGATATTTGTGGATTTTTAAATAGTCCTGTCAGAAATTAAAATTTGCTTTCATATTCAGTAAATACCTATATTTCCAAAGAATCATTTTTTAACCCGAACAGTCCTGTATTTGGAAACAAAACCTTCAATATGAACAATATATTTATATATATAAACAACATTTATTTTCAATTATTTTATCATTTTTAGAGGTATTTTATAAAACGGATCCAGAATTTGAGGACTGACGGTATGTCTAAAATTATAAATTGTCAACTTGTGTCCTAGACTGTCGGATACCAAACATTTGTTCAAACATTACAAAATGTAATAACTACATCAACAACTATAAATATATCTAAAACTGGTGGATTCCAGCTCCAGCACAAGCTGAACATGCAGCCCGTTCAGGATAAACAATATTTCCTTATGGCTATCATTATTCAACTAAATACCTGCAGCAAATACAAACAGATAAAGTGACCCAGATTAGCTAGCATACGTCGCCTTGAAATGTAACACTATTTGAAAGGTGTCCACTTTCAGAGGAACACAAACCACCTCAGTCCTCTGGCATGCAACAAGAGTCCTACTGGAGACCTGGAGGGTATAAAGTCCCGAAGGCCTCTTAAGAAACACCAGGAGTGGCCTGCGGCTCGTGCTGAGGCTCCTGGGTGAACCAGGACAGAGTGATAGCTCCGAAAAGAATTGTGACTCTGTAGCGGTGCAGAAAGCCGCCCGAACCGTTATGACATGCTGAAATGACACAGGTCGCACAAACTGTACAGCTTTCAACAGTGGCTCATGGAAGAATGTATGGCACTTCCCTGTGTGACTTCATTAGGATGAGCCATGTCTTCCTGTGTGTAATTAGTGAGAGCTGTTTGCTCAGGAAATTAAATTGGTAGCCATTTATTATATAGAGCAACGAAGCATTACAATGTTTAAAGTAAAGCAAGTACTTACGATATCGTATTAAGTGTGACTGTTCTGTTGTTATTGTAAATGTGTTTACACTTAAACATTGTTAACAGGGTAGCTGTGATGACTTCTCAGCTTCCTGATCAAGCCTTTCTCTTTTGGAAGTTAGGCACTGACCTCGTTGCAAATTGAAAATATAGAGATGGTTACTGCATGTGTGGTAAAATAACAACCTACAAGCTAGGCCTACATCCAGAAGCAGCTGTAGAGGTAAGTTAGTAAGAGTGTGGATGTTAAATGGTGTGTGCTGTGGATGAAACATGTCCTGACCTAGAGCGGGGGCAACAGGGTCAGAGAGGTCAGCTCTGACACAACACCTCCATCTAGAAACAACACTGACTTTTCCAGGGCGAATACTGGGAAGCTGCTGAGTTGACCAGTATTTGGAAAGTCTCCTGATAAATTATAAAAACTATGAATCATTGGATTCCAGTGAAGTAATAAAATGCATGACCTAAGATTTATACAAGCCCTGTTATTTATATTGACACAATTAAACCGATAAGAGCTACAAAAGACACTTTTATTGTGAATGACTCAGCTCAGCTAAGGTTTTATTTAATTATAATCAGTTACTCTGTAAAATACAAAAAAAGAAGGAAAAAAAGTTGTCAGAGTAACTAACTGATGCCTTAAAATTGATTATTTATGGCGGTGTGACCGTATAGCTGCTGAGAATAACCTCCATTAGCTCTCATATAAAAATACTAAAGCCAACAACGCTTCACATGTCAAGCTGCGAGCAGCAAGTGTTTGGTATCGTTCTCAAATTGATGATCAGAACTGGGATCACCAAGGAATACTTTGTGGATCAATTCCTCATCTGAAGCCCATCGTCCCTCAACAGTACAAATGAATAACAGCACATGGACACGTACATTTATACTCTATAATCTACTAAACTATAATCTATATTACACTATACTGTACAACACCCGACTATACTACAGGCCGCTGTACTATCCTCTAATCTATTATACTTTACTGCTAAATGTAAAACAGTTAATCGAACAACACAACACCACAGGCCACTACACTACAATATACTGTATCCTGTACTGTACTACTAAAAAATAATTTAAGATGAAATAAGCACATACTACACTATATAACCCAATAGCAAAAAGCTAACTTGTCTCTATACAGTACATCAATGTATTCTACTATAACATGCTAATACTGTACATTTATTCACTCAAAAGACTTACTGTAAATGTGACACAGTTAATCAAACACTAGTTTCCATCTGTAGTCCCTGGACAAACGTCACACTAGTCTACACTCTTCTATTTTATACTATAATATACTAGTTTTCACAGCAAACATGGCCGGCTAGCCAAAAGCTAAGGGGTCTCTATACGTGTTAGTATACATTACACCGTACTAGATTCTACTATATTACAGACCATGTTTGAAAAATCTCACTGTAAATGAGCCACAGTTATTTATTATGCTCTCTTTTTTCTGTGGGCCGGCCTGAACAGATGTTACACTTCACAGCACACTACTATACTCTATTCAGAGCAAACATGGCCCACTGGCCAAAAACTAAATGGCCTCTATAAGTACATCATTGTACTAAACTATACAACATCCTCCTATACTATACTACAAGCCACTTCCATACAACACTATGGGCTACATTTATTTATTGAACAAGCTAAATGTACTTGTGCAACAGTAAGTCAAAGTGCTCGTTGTCCCCTGGAAAGATGGCCCAGGAGCCAAAAGATAGGTGCTCTCTCCATCAACATCTTTGTATACTAAAGTCTACTAAACTGTATTATACATTACACTATTCAACACTGTACTTTACTACACTACAGGTCACTATTCTACAACAATAGCATATAAAAAGTATTACTGTAAATGTGCCCCAGTTCATTTAAAAAGGCTATTTCCAATATTATTACATACTATACTACACCATGAGAGTAAACATGGCCCAATAGCCAGGAGCTAAGTGGTCTGTGTAAGCATGTGCACGCTTGTCTATTATGATAGCCTGCATTATGTTTAATTGGCTTTTCAAAATTCCTCATAACGCCACATGTATCAGTAACAGGACAGTAGGCCCGGTCAGTCTAAACGTCCATCTTCATCATTTGTCCCCGGCAGCCGCAGGGGGGGCAGCCTTCACTGCCGAGCCACCAGATGTGGCAATAGGCCTCGCCAGAGTAGTGACATAATTTCTGGAAAGGCCAGTGCGTTTTTGATTTCTAATAATAAAACGGATCCTAGTCCGACAACAACAACAACAACAGCGGCGGCGGCGGCAGAGAGGCAGAAACCTACCGAGCAGCAGCAGCCGGTGCGTCTGCTTGTACTCCCGTTTGAGCTCCTTCAGCGCCCTGTCAATGTTCTTACTGACTTTCTTCGCCTCCTTCTCGGCCTCCTTCTCCTCCACCAGCAATTTGTCCCAGTTTTTCTGCTTTTGGGTGCTAGTCTTTTGCAACAGCTGTAAGCGTCGGCCGCGGTCCTTCCCTGTCCCCTTACCGCCGCCTCCTCCTCCGCCACCTCCGTTTTGTATGAGCACACCGTCGGTACCGGCGTCTCCACGGCGGTGCTCCCCGGCCGGGAGCCTGGCAGGGTCCCCGGGGCGCACCGGGCCGCCGCCGCCGCGTAGCGACGAAGTCTCCCCGCATCCCCCGGTGTCGTCCTGGCGAGCTCCCCCGGCGCGGGTCGGCACGGCGGCGTCCGGAGGCTGGTCCGAGTCCGAGGTAGCGTTGGAGATAGACCCGCTCAGGTCCCCGAAGAGCCGGGGACGCAAACTGTAGCACAGCCCCATGTTGAAACCAATATTTGTCTGTGAATGTGATTTTTCATAAATTAAAATATCAAAAAAATCGCAGTTACGCCACCAGCCCTAACGAGCCATCGTCACATTGGAGCTCCAGCGGTGCGATTTAAGTCCGAATTTCAGCCGAAAATGTAAATGAATTATGCTCCGACATTTGCTATATGTCATTTTGCATTTTCCCCAGTCAGCCTTCGCTTCGTAGTTGGTGGATCACCTGATCCTTTAGTGGACACTGCGGGTCCATCTTACCGTAAGTAACCAAAAGCTCAACCTTGGGAAAAAACGCGTGTATCCGCTGCGCACAGTCAACAATCTGGCTGCACAGCTGTTAGGTGCAATGCACGGCACGTCGTGTTACTACAGTATGGCCATTTCGAGAATGCTGGTCATGATTTTCATTCCTCACATTTCATCCCTGCGTGTCTAGAGAAACCTACTGCACAGTAGATAGTGAACCTGCTCCTTATTACCAGACGAATAACACATTACTCTTTCTTTTTATATATATGTAGTCTGATGATTTGACCATAATACAAATAAAAGCCTATTGAAAATTGAAAAAAATAACATTTAAACTTTTTTAGTTTTTCAGTTGATTTACACTTTGATTATTATGATCTTTTAGGCATTATTGTGTGACCTTAACATTGGGATCTAGTGTGCTTTTACCAGACTAACTCACAATATTGTTTGTTCAAATCAGCCTATAATATTTTTATATCCGCCTTTTGATTAATGACTTTGCATCAATGTAATGTTTTCTGAATTCCCACAACCCAAGTGTTATTTATCAGTTCTATAAATACACACGACCTATTTTGAACCTCAAATGGCATCCAAGTGTCCTTGTAAATAGGCTATATGTGGACCAAACATCCGGTCCTCAAACTGGAGTCCTGGGACCTTTCAAGGGTCCTTGGCTTTGTCTCAGTGGCTCCACAGGAAACTAAGGATGCTTTCATTTTGCTGTTTTATTTCATTCAAATGCAGTGAAAGCCATCACAATACACTCTAAGAGATGAATATAAAATATTTGTAACCACAACACAATGTCACTGGAATTAAGTATTTACTGATCTTGGTCCTTTGCGATATGTTTTATTACTAAAGGGTCAAATAAAGTTGGGTTAACATGAGTTATGGGGGCCAAAATCACAACCAGACGCAGGGTTGAAGGTGAACCACTAGATGGAGCACTTGTAAAACACATGTACAGAGATTTAAAAGTCAAACAACCTACATTCAATATCTCAGGTAATTTTATACTTTTCACTAGTCTTCTTCTGCAACAGCACACATATGTGGGAAAAGTAAAAGTTCACCTTTTGGGTCAAATAATATAAGCCATATGTAGTTTTAAAGTACAAGCATTATTGTGCAAAACAATACAAATACAGGGCCAACTCGCTTCAAACACTCTGTGGCCCCTAAACGTTTATTAAAAAGAATATTATAGATATATATTTTTTAATTTGTAATGTATTTCATACACTGCACATATATTTATTAAAAATATTCTATTTTTTTATATATATATATTTTTTTTTTTTTAATGTATTTCATACACTGCACATATATTTATAAAACATATGTTGTTGTTTATTTTATATTTTTTCATTTTATTTTGGAAGTCTCTGCGTTGCCTAGGAGACAGGAAGCCGCCCTTGCTAACGGACGGGGCTGGCAGCGTCTCTCTCTCTCATCACCGGCACCGACATGTCTCCTCTGGTAGGTTCATTTGACTTAAGTGTAAAGACCTGAGACACAGTAAATATTCAGTTAAAAAAACAACTATCTGTTAGATCTTTTGGTTGAAATTTAGGCCTTGACATGCGGATAATGTTAGCTTGTTTTGCTCTTTAGCTCGCTGTGTGTTTACCTTTAGTAGCAGGCTGCTAACTAGCTAAATTATATTATGTACAAGTTTTCAGACACATGAAAACAGACACAAGACGTTTTTGATGTTCTGTTCAATATTAGTCAACATCAAAAACCCCTTTTTTTATAGAAAAGACAGATAATATCAATCTGGATGTCTAAAATGTAAAGTTATGTGATTGTATAAATGATCTTAAAGCACAATTAGGTTATATTTTTAGAAGTGGATCAGTCAGGTAATATAATAAAAACCACACCCCTAATCCTAAAGCTACCAAGAGAGCTATAAAGAAAAAGGTATAATGTATGAAGCATTATTACATTATTTATTAACTATTAATAAAGCTGTTGTTACAACTTATAACCCCTTAAGAAAGGGTACCGCATTAGAAAGTGGTAAGTAACTAGTCTACACTTGCACTAACCTATAGTATTATGTCGGTTATAAATACACTGGCCCTAATTTGTTAAATTCTGGCCAAGGTGTACTCAAGTTGTACTCCCACTGCAACAATGTGGGGTAATTGGATACAAAAGAAAAGCAGGAGAAATTGAATTAAATCAGGGTTGACAGCACAGTGGATGAGCCTCATAGTCAACATGGTTCTTTGGTCAAAATCATCCTCCAAATTACATTCAAATAGTTTGAAATGGCATTCACACACCTCTCAATCAGTGTTAAAAGGCAGGTAAAGTCTTCTGTTTCTAGATCAGTTTTGTGAATGTAGTCTCGGTGGTTAAAGATCGCAGATTAATCACACCTTACAAAACACAAATGTGTCACCACGGCCCTATTTTCAAACTCAGTCGACTTGATAAGTTAAAACCATGTGAGCCTGTTTCCTGGCACACGTTCTTAATGACACGTCAACGTTAATCCACTTTCCCTAGCAGGGGACTGCCCTTCCTCTGTCCACCGCCGAGACTTAGTGTAGGATAGGTGAGACACTGTGCAACAGGCAGGAGCGAGACAGCATCACTTTTCCACACTCCCTGGCCAGGTACACCTGCACCCTTCATCACCAGTCTGCAGAAAGAGAAAGGTAAAGGACGAACCCCGATGTTTTATTTCTGTGATTCTACAGTGAAAGCGTTTGAGTAGGCTCACAGTAGCAGCAGCGTAGAGGGCCATTGATGTGTGAAGGGATGTTACTGTGCTTACAGTCACCAACTGTTGTATTGTGTGGGACTGTCAAGGCTCGGTGGAGGAGAGGCGGGGCTCCCTGTGGACGATGAACCGCTACACCACGCTGAGGCAGCTGGGGGACGGCACGTATGGCAGCGTTCTCCTGGGCAAGAGCAACGAGACTGGGGAGCTGGTGGCCATAAAGAGGTGAGTGTAGCTCCAATAAACACTCCGGGGACGCACTGTGTTGTTTTGTTTGGAAGCGATAAGCTGATTAAACCCTGAGGGGCTGCTGCAAGGTGCTGCAAGGCTCCAGAGATTCAAACATGTAGCCTCCTCCCATGAGTCAAAAGTTTTGCCTTAATGCGCATCATGTGTTGGCATTTTCAGGTAAATAAGCTCCTGGAATGATAATTTTGCAAATCAACAGATGGAGATTTCTTGAGTATCTCATGAGTAGAATTAGTACTACACAGTATATTGCTGTGCTGTCACTTCCTTATTTACCTATAGGCCACATTTTAAGGATGAGCTGTTTACGAATCTGTCTCTATAAGAAATGAATAATGAATGTTTCAGGAGGCTCCACCAGGCACTGTTTGTAAATGTAAGGTTATAGTGCAAGCTGATACTACTGGTGACAGTGAAAGGAGTGAAAGTACACCGCATAGTGTTGCCCCTGGAGCATGGGAAACGTGTAATCATAGTCTCCAGCACTAAAGAAAAAAATGTTACACAACAGGTTACACGTGTAAAACATTTCAATATCGCACATTTAAATATAGCAGTGCTGCCCAGGATGCTGCTGTTTTTACTGCTTTAATGAGTACAACATTTTTTTGGAGCCCATAATCACCATAAAGAAAGCTCTCAAGCATAAACCATCATCAGAGAAGGTCAAGATGCGCATAAAAGCTGCGCTAGTCAAGGTTTTTATGTTAAAATCCACATTGTGATTAGCCTAAATCACAAAGTGAGCCGGTCAAAGAGAAAAGTGTCCCAAAAACGTAAAAAACAAGTTTGCCCAAATTAAATCTTTTGGTTAGGAACTCAGCAGTGTATAAGTGAACGAAGCTTTCTCCCAAAGCAATTGAGTTCTCGATCCATTCAGAGCTGGAGTCATCCACAGAGGTTAAATAATAGCACTTACTAAAGAAGACAAGTCAGAGGACTTTATTGTTGATTATATAAATTCTGGTCATTTTGGTCCTTCAAATTAAAACATGAAATAAGGATTTTTTTTTGCCTCTGTGTGTGGTGAAATGTGTTTCTGAAGGCTACCTTTATTAGCTCGTCTTAAAATGTCAACATTAATTAATACATATAGTCATGAAAAACACTTTGCTGTTTTTTCAACAGGATGAAAAGGAAGTTTTATTCTTGGGATGAGTGCTTGAATCTGAGAGAAGTGAAGGTGAGAATCATTACAACCAACAAGAAATCCCGCTTGTTGATACAGTATAAAAGCAAAAACTGTCAGTTTACACCACCAGTCCTTCCTGTCCTTGTTTTTGCAATATTCCCCTGGATTAATCTCCATTTTATATAAGAGTGCTCAAGTAAAGCTGTTAGGTCAGCAAATTATATAAAATAATCAGCTAATTCCTAATGACTGTTGTATGTGTCTCCTAAAAATGTTGTGTTATCAGTCACTGAAGAAGCTGAACCATGCTAATGTGGTGAAACTGAGGGAAGTCATCAGAGAAAATGACTTCCTCTACTTTGTCTTTGAGTATATGAAAGAGAACCTCTATCAGCTCATGAAAGAAAGGTAAGAACACGCCCGGCAACAAAGTTACACATGCGTTTAATTCATATGCATTTTAATTCGCTGTGTACATGGAGTTATTCTTGTCATATAATTTTATTACCATTGACACTGTGAGAATGATTTGGGTCGGATTGAGTCATCACGTGTCGGTCTTTGATTTTGCAGAAACAAGGTGTTCCCTGAGTCAGTCGTCAGAAACATGACATTTCAGATATTACAGGGACTGTCCTTTATTCATAAACATGGTAGGTGACTTCAGACCGAAGAACAAATAACTTCTGCTGTCTCTGCTGTCTCATAAAAGGCTATCAAGCTGTCAGCGCAGCCTCGCAATGATTGGCAAAATATAAACCGACATATACTAAACCTGGAAAGTGCATGAATGCTGGACGTTTAGTTTTGACTCACTTCTCCTGTGTCCTCAGCGAGAAGAGGAGGTGTGAGCGGCACCAGAGCTTAACAGAACACGTTTTTCTTCTCAGGAGAATAAAAATAAATCAGCACTGTTATTAGTGCGTGTGGGTGCTGTTGTCATTCTCACTTCAGTTAGGTGTGATTGTTTGCATAGTGTTTTTTTCTTTATCCCTTCTTTCTTTCTTTCTTTCTTTTCTCTTTTACCACTTTGCTGACGCCAGGGAAGATAAGATGTTTTCTGAAAACGAGATAAGGAACATTCTGTTCCAAGTGTTGTCTGGCTTAGCGTTTGTGCATAAGCACGGTAAGAGACTCCTCCTGTCTTTCTCCTTTTCCTTTCCACTTCCTTAAAGGCATGGCTTGACTGTGCTCTGTCAGGTTAAAACATCTTCTTTTTTCTTTTTTTTTTTGGTCGGAGATGTTTTAACTGTGTGTTTCATCTGACAAAACATCCAGTTGTGACAGAGTCTTGTGATCTAAGCAGAGGAAGTGGTAGTGGCTGTGATAATAGTAGAAACTTAGAGGTTTGTTTGAGACAATAATGCAAATCTAGACAAATATCAGGATTTATTTGAATGCCTCGTGTTTTTCAGGGTACTTCCACCGTGATATGAAACCGGAGAACTTGCTGTGCATGGGCCCGGAGCTGGTTAAGATTGCTGATTTTGGACTAGCCAGGGAAATCCGCTCGCAGCCACCTTACACTGATTATGTGTCCACAAGATGGTGAGGCTGATTTGTCCACAAGATGATATCGAAGCAATGTACAAGTGATTCGTGTAGACAAAGCACCCACCCTGATGGATGTTGTTGATCTGCAGTCTGACCTGGATCAAACTTTTGACTCACAGTAACACCTGATGTAATATCACTCTTAGATTACAGACTAGAGAAAAGTAGATCCATTCAGGAGGTGGAGAGGGAGACAAACTGAAGATAATCAATGCTGAGATTATTCAGGCTCAGTCAGCTGATGTCCTCTATTTATACTACAAAGGAACATTCATTTACAGGCTTTGTACAAAGTCTTGAAAGTTTGGAAAATGGTTACCTATTCAAGGTTAGGACTTTTGAATTTGAATATACTCCTTCAAAAATGCTTACATTTTCAACCTGATGTGGTGTTTCATCAACACAACCAAACTAACCAATGCATTCAGTGAGTCAGTAAATTGTAAGTGTCTGTGTGTCTCTGTCTTAAAAAGTTGGTTTACACATATTTCAAAAAGAAAAAAATGCCACTTACCTCTTTTAGCTATGCAAATAGTTGTGGTTTAAATACCACAGAGGCGAATGGGATTTTGCTTTTGGTGCCAACAGCAGTGACAAATTCCATTTAGAAAAGTGAACAGTGAAACAATGACCCACAAGCTGTCAAACACTTTCCATGGGAACATTTCTTCCTAGAAAATACATCCAATTAAAACAGTTAACAATGAATGTCAACAATGCCTCTGCTGATTTCTTTGAATGTAATTTATAAACTCTGTGAGGATCATAAACAAAAAACCTGTCCACTTGCCTTCATTGTGTTGGAGTGAAAGCATCAAACCCAATACAACCCACATGGCCAAGTTCCACAAAATGTGCTCTTTTGTAATCTGAGTAAACCGAGCCTTTACTTAACAATCAACACAGTAGATCTCATGAGTTGCTACTAAGACATAATCATGTATTCTGTGTAAAATGAGATTAAATAAATACAGGATGGAAGATAGGACACTAACAAAGCGAGAGTAGAGTTAATTCACTATATGCAAATGTTCCATAAATATCCTCCCGTGCTGTGATGACAGGTACCGAGCCCCGGAGGTTCTGCTCAAGTCCAACTCCTACAGCTCACCCATCGACATCTGGGCCGTGGGCTGCATCATGGCGGAGCTCTACACACTCAGACCTCTGTTCCCTGGCAACAGCGAGGTGGACGAGATCTTCAAGATCTGTCAGGTGCTGGGAACGCTGAAGAAGGTGAACCAGCGCGCATGTTGCACTTCTGCTGTCACGGCAGATGCAACCAAAATCAGTTCATTGCGTTCACCTATTTACGACGATAACATCAAACTATTTAGTCACATTTATTGTCTTTTGTTGGGAGGTTTTTGTGACTTTTTACATTTTACAGAGTAAAACATTAACGCTGCCTCATTGTTGGTTGCTCTCGTCTCTCACCTCATCAGTCGGACTGGCCCGAGGGCTACAACCTGGCCACCACGATGAACTTCCGCTTCCCAAAGTGTGTCCCCACCAGCCTCCGATCACTGATCCCCAACGCCAGCCAGGAGGCGGTCGCTCTGATGAAAGACATGCTGCAGTGGGACCCTGAGAAAAGACCAAGTGCAGCTCAGGTAAATTTAAAACCCATTAAGGTTTGAACATAAATTGGTTGGAATAAACATAAGAAGTACAAACATTAGAGCAAAGACAACTGACTAATGTCGAGGTGACAGTGTTTGCAAAGCAACACAAGTCTTTCAGGTGAACCCTTTCATCCTGAGCACCTTTGAGTGCATCTATTTTTAGCGCTGGAGGCCCAAGTGGGAATCAATCCGCTTACCTTGACAGTTACTGTAATACCAAACCTGACATCTGGATGTACTGCTGAGACAATGCACACAGACGCACACCATTAGAAAAACTTCACTGCTGAAGCTTGAAAATGACCAAAAAGCAGAATGTTTCCAGTGTGCAGCGTATTTATGACTCTATTTTACATTTCAGCCTCCAGCAAAAACCCACTGCCTTATTTCTATGTTCTTGTCTGCACTTTTATTTTGATACGGCTCAATTTTAATTTAATGTATCACTTATTTTTCTGTATATTTTTATTAATACGTTGTTTTGTTCCATGTTTCAAGCTTCTCATTTGTGGAAAATCTACATCTTGAGCTTGAACATGAACTAAAAAGATGTAGCTGAAGATATTTTTCCTTTGGTTTGTACTGTTTGTGTTCCAGGCTCTGCGGTATCCATACTTCCATGTTGGCCAGGCGCTCTGTGCGCCTCTTAAGTACTCTGAGCAGCACAACGCTCAGGCAAAGGTGTCCGAGGCGGCTGCAGAGACAAAGCCTCTGGCGCTCTGTAGGACGGACCTAGAGTCCGGCGAGCTGAGTAAGACCTGCAGCCAGTCGCTCCACCTGCCCCTTCAGCAGATCATTCTACCTCTGGACAACAGCACAAAACAAGCCACGTGCCTCGGCACGCTGTCAGAGGGGCAGCAGGAACCTCTCAGCCTGGTAAAAAGGCAACCGATGAGCTGTCAGGCTGTAGGTATCACTCGGGTACCGCTTCTTAACGTCAGAATGGGACCTTCTCGGGGCTTACAGATCTTTCTCTCTACTTTGTGTGTTGGTTTTAAAGCCTTCAAAAGCAGCTCCCACGGGAGCAGAGAACAGCTCGGCTGGAGTGAGGACAGGACGTCGCCGATGGGGCCAGACGTCTTTCAAGTCCGTGGACAGCTGGGACGACGGTGAGGATGCAGACGCTGGAGTTTCCATCTCCAAAAAGCCCACCATCAGCTCTCTGAAGGACCGGGCACTGGACGGGCCGGGCTGTCGGTTAGACCTCTTCATTTTCATGTAAAAGAGGTTTTCATTACAGTGTTGAAAACAATGCCATAATATAGTTTTTGTCCAGATTACCAAAGTCAAAGAACAATGCAGCGGCGAAGCTGCCGAACAACAGTGGGCTGAACAGAGTCGACTCCACCGCCACGTCTGCCAAGCAGCACTACCTCCGCCAGTCCAGATATCTGCCAGGTGAGGAGCAAACCCTCTACTGTGTCTCCAAACTCACGTGAACGCTCTCCTCGGCAAAAACGTTGAGTTTTTGTTGAACACGTGAAGCAAAAACGTCCAAAACACTAAAAACAAGCCACTAATATCACAGGAAACGAATGAAATAAATTATGAGAGAATATAAACCAGTGAAAGAAGATAAAAGACAAACACAGACATATTACATTAGAGTTGGAAACAGTCACTTGGTACACATCATACATTATACAAGTTTACTGTTTTCTAATACAAACAACTCTAATCACGTACATATGGTCCTTTCCACATCCTGTAGGAAGGATCTAAATATGACATAGTTCCATCAGGTCCGGTGTGTGGGCTCCGGTGCAGTGGGTTCGTTCTGAGCTGTTTGTCCCTTTTTTCAGGCGTAAATCCAAAACACGGCTCCTCGGTGGAAAGCCAGGCGGTCGGCAGAAACCTGTGGGACAACTCGTGTTTGACCAGAGGACCGGGGCTGGAGATGCCTCTACGTAAAGGTACGTGAGAACGTTTATGTGCAGCGCCGATACCTGTTCAGAAGAGCAGGTGACGGGCTGCAAAAAGCCCCAGGAAATAGTATATCTGAAAGTTTTTAGTGATTTAAGCTTTGACCCTGGCAAAAGTTTTCTTCTTGTTCAAACCACATAAATCTGATATTTCAATCAGTGTAAAAAAGAAATGCTTCAAAGTGTCATTGAGTGAGGCATTCAAGCTCTGCAAAGTTTGATTTTTATGGTTGTTGAGCCAACAGTGACACAAGGAGCACATATTGCTTTTCTGTTAATGAGAGTAAAGCAGCAATATCTATCAAAGACACAGACTCATCAGAAATACTTTCTGCATGTTTTCTTCCTCCGCTCACTCCTCCTCCTCTTTTCTTCCTGTTGTCCTGTGTTTTTAGACATTAGTCTTCCTAAACTAACAGACAAGCCGCCTCTAAACGAAAAGGCCCTGGAGGATCTTGATCTTTCTGAAGGTATCTCTTCAAATTTAGGAGCAGTACGCAGAATTGTGGTCTGTAACGCGTAGTTAGTCGTTTGGTGTGATATTCTGAACTCTCCAGCTGAAGCGCTTCAAAAGTAACTGTTAAGTAAAGACATCAGCGGAGTGGTTTACATTATTGATCACGGTTTTTAGGCCGCAATGGATTTTATTGTCCTTCATGTGCAACTCCAACACCCAAACCAAGACACACTTCACCTTTTCAGAAGGTGGAAACAGCAGTGGCTGGACAGAGGAGTGCACTGGCACCGATAGGAAGTCACAGCGGAGAACTCTTTTATTCTCTCAGAGTAACGCTTGAGTCAGATTTTCTTAGTTCAGTGTTGCTCACTTGGTACCAATCAAACCAGGGATCAGACGGTACTGGAAACTAACTGTTAGTCTTTGGAGTGCAGCGTGGGATCACTCTACCATCATACTTTAGCAAAGCGCCCCCTGGAGTTAGAAAGGAGTCACTATTTTCCTCACAGATAGATGCGTGTGGCGAAGGGGCTTCTTTTGTTTTTACCAGAAGAAAGCAAGAAAGCAGGCCCCAACTTACTGAAGATGTTCAGCTTCACGTCTTTCAACCTGAATTTTTACCCACTTTCTTTTTGTGCGTCTTGCAGTCGATCTGTCTTCTGCTGCTGATCTAAGAGTTCAGTCGAAAATCAAACCGTCAAAGATCAAGATCTCAAATAAACTGTTGCCCTCAAATAAAGGTAAAACTAAAGAAATCACAACTGTGAATCCAAGAACCGCACCTTGGCGTCATTTTCTGAGCGTCGTCTAAACCTCTCTTTCCTTCTCTCCCACGATCGTCTCCCCAGAATACGAAGGGTGGAGGATCAGTCCTCTGAACCCTCAGGTCTCCGGGTCCAGCGCCGCAGGAAAGAGCGCCTTTTCAAGCAGCGCAAACATCCAGCCCGTGCACGGACGAGTGGACTGGACCGCCAAATACGGAGGCCACCAGTAGCACAGCGATCCAATCTGACCCACCAGTGACTCGTGGGAATAAATCCCCACTGCCCTTTTGCCAGGAAATACAGACTTCAGATGATAAGTCTGTCTGTTTTGTAACATTTGCCATGCTATTAAATGTTGTTCATTGTTGTACAAGTGTCCCCATGACTTCTACTGTCTTCTTTATATTATAGACCAGAAAAATAAATAAAGGAGTTATTTTTTTATTAAAGTTGGTGCATTTATTATTTTACAGCAGCAGATAAAATATATTTACAAACTAAAACCATCACCTAACTATAAAAATTACTTTGTATTCCCATGGATCAGTTTTCTCTTAAATCAAGTTTTATAATTACATTTCTTATAAAGACCCAGACTGTAATAGAAAACCACACTGAGGGAATGTTTGTGAATGAACAGTATGTGGGAGCACAAATTAGATGTCAGGATACACACAGACACAGAAAAAGGGGTATGTTTCAATATTTTCAAGCTTGGCGCGGTTTCTTAAGCATCCCCATGCCGATCCTCACCAGCATCAGTCCACTGAAGAGAAATTAAAACATTTACATCAGGCTATGCTTGAAAAAAGGACTAAAATAGGTACACGTTCATTTCTGACAGCCTACGTGATGCAGATATTGTAAATGATCATCAGAGGGGAAGTAAAATCTGAAAAGAAAAGATGTAAATAGGGTATTACCTTGCTAAAGTTATTAAACCAGCTGGCATTAACTTCCAGGAGGCCAGAAACCTGAGCCCCATCACCACAGCCAGAGACCCAGAGGTGCCTGCAACAGTTGTCAAGTGTTAGTGACCGCTGCACCTGGACGGTCACACTTTAACTAGACTCTAGACTCGCTCACCCAGTGAAAGCCACACATTCTGGGGGTTTTGAGATGCCAGGTAAACTCCGACTGCGGCCAGCAGACCAAACAGGAGCCCCGCGGCCAGAGAGGTGACGCTGCCTGCGGAGGACACGGTGAGTGAAACTCCCAGCATGCCTTGTTGCCAGTTTATCAGGTACACACCACGAAATAACATCCCTGCTAACAAGCCTCCCCCTCGTGTAGTTTTTTTTGTTTTGTTGAAACTGTTGAATAAACTTTATGATCACTTTGGACGCTGTAGTTTGTGGCGCAGTCAAATTGTATTGTTTTATACTGACAGGTGTTGCCTACATTTTGTCCACTTAATTTATACCAATGAGGTCAATACAAGAAACACCTCTATAATAATATATATATATCAGTCATAGGGGACATTTTCTACACTGAATACTTTTTCTTCAGCAACATGTTCCTGCACCACAGTGGTTAGCCAACGTGAACGTCTCAATATGTCGGCGTGTCTCTCCTACCTGCTTTCACGTAACCTATGATTCCTCCGACTGACACCAGAGCAGCATAGCTGTACCCAACCCAGTCTACAGCCATGTCCAGACACCAGAGACCGGAGACTGAGATTTATACTCGAGTTACTTGTCAACAGTTAAACGGTTAAAACGAGTCCAGCAATTGTTTCCCTATAAATGAAAAAAGATCACATGAAATATACTACAACTAATCCAAAACTTTAGCTAATCATAGCAAAACAAAAATAGTAAAAACTAGTCCTAAACCTCCAACTTCCGTTACTCTGAATGCGTCACTTCCGGAGTCAGCTAGCAGAATTACAAAATAAAAGCAGGGAACGGTTTTTATCTTTTACTTCACATCTCAATTGAAGTGATTGAAAAGCGACGCCTCAGAACAGACTCGTGACTATCGTGAGACAAACACATCAAATATAAATTCAATCAGCTGTTTTATCTTCGCCCTGTGGTAACCATCCGTAAATGCACGTTTTACAACAATTTCATATAAAAGCAGTCCATGGATTATTAAACCTTTTAATTATTGCCCATCTCATTTTCCATTCATTCAAAATCCTTTTTTCTTTTCAATGTTGACAGCAAATATATTCATAAACTATGCAATTAAACGCTGTACTTTATCATCTTCCTGTAGCAACCACAAAAAGCAAATACATGCGTGACCTGACATAATAACTGACATAAAACAGTCCATGAGTAATAAAAACAAATGTATTTTTTCATTTTTTATTTTCCACCGCCCTTTTTCTTCTTTTTGGCTTTGCTCTCATCTTCCAGAATGACTTCTTCTGCTGCAATTCGGACTCTCTTCGTCTTGGAAAGCTCCCGAGCGAGTTCTGTGGACCGAAGCAAACAGATGGAACTCTTTATTTATCTACATTCTAGTGGGAGAAAGCTGAACCACCCGCAGTGCATCAACATGAAGAAAAAGACTCCAAATCACCAGCCTCTACAGCTCCAACCTCTTTCATAACACGATGAAGTGAAACAGTCAGTGTTTGCAGGACGACTACCTTCAGATGTTGTTGCCTTGGCTGCTGGTTCCTCGGGGGTCTGCTGCACTGATGAAGGTTTCCACACAGCCAGGCACGTCAGCCTGGCTGTTGTGTTCACTTCCCCAAGGAGAGTGGGAGACTCCAGCTCCTGTTGGACAGCAGGAGCACATGAATCAGCATGTAACAAATACATTTATCTCATTTTGTTTTGTTCCTAAACAGACTTGTTAATATAAATTTATCCTTGTAACAGAAGGTTATATTTTAACTACTCATCTGTATATATCTGAAACTCTTCACTGCTTTTAAAATAACTTTTTATTCTGATTTGCAAAGTAGATACACTGTATGTCCAATGACACAAAATGGAAAATGTTATTTTAAAGCGCACGCCGTCGCTGCAAATGTGAATGTTTAAGGAATTCAGTTGAAGTTACATGTAAATAAATGCTTCATCAAATTAAATGTTCATAAATGAACTGTAGCGACGTGCCTCTTTTAGATGGAGTTTCCACATTTTCATGAAGCCGTCGTTTGAAGCCGTCACGATCACGCAGTAATCGTCCATCATGAAACAGTCGACGGCTTTCACTCTGTAACCACAAGGTTTGTCATGAGATGAAATGAACACTTTATTCATATAAAGACCAGTCGAGCTTCCTTCTCAGCAGCTTGCTTTTAGAAATATAGCTCCACGTGCACATTGAAAAACGAATAACCTTCAGACACACGTTAGTGGATCTGTGAAGAAACAAAACACTATGAATTTACCTCGTTTCGTGAGCCTTAAACTCGCACACCCATTCCTCTCTTCCCAGGTCGCACAGCCTCACAATTTCATCGTCTCCTGCGACGGCGAGGATGGAGTTCTGAAAAACGAAAGCAGATTTGTGTAAATGTCATTGTAAAGGCAAGTTTCTCAGTGTCATAGTCAGAAAACTCACGTTCAAGAACTTGACGGACGAGATCCTCTTGGGGTTCGTCATTGTTCCCGTCACAGAGGCCGTTTCCAGGTCGTAGATTGTTACATTGTCGTTCACCACAACCACGTATTTATCCCCATCTGGAGACCATCTGACAATGTGTGCGTCTGTTACAAGTGGAGAGAAGAAAAGTCATTTAAAAAAAACACACTAATGTTGTTAAACTTCGTTAACCTCACGATCCAGGAGGAGCCTTACTCTGTTTGATGTTTTTGATGAAGGCTGATCTTCCGTTAGTTAGATTCCATGTTCTGACAGGATTAAAAAGATGCAACGGTTATTTTAGAGTCGCTGTTGGATTAATCATCCGCCTCACAGACTTTCCAGCACAGCTGTGAGTTTTACCTGAGAGTCTTATCTGTCCCAACTGTAAGCGCCACTTTCCCAGACGGATGGACGGACAGTGATGTGACATGACCTCTGAGGAAAAAACCAGAGGAATCTGCAAGTTATTTACTACAAAATACAAGACAACAATCACACAATCACAACCGCCTGAGTGATTCTGCAGCAGCCCCTCCTCTCTCTCTTTCTGTGCGCTTACTTGTGAGCTTTGATGGATTTCAGACACTCCCACTTCTTCGTGCTCCACACACACACGAGTCCATCCTCTCCTCCGCTCAGTAAATGAGACGTCCCATAAAACTCCAGGCAGGTGATGGTGCCTGTGCAGTACAGGGAAGGTTTTGAGTCAGGTGTGCAGATAACAAGCTAGTGTCTTTAATTACTTTACAGTTGGACAAATCTCCAATGATATTTTATACTTCTTGTTCCAGCTGCAAAGAAAATAATGTGTCAAATCAGTTTGCTGCATATGAAGAATGCGATCAGGACAACCTGTCTTGAAATAAAGGAAAAGAACGAAGGAAGAAACAAATACAAATAAATAAAGAATGGGATTTTAAAAAGCAGTTACAACAAAACTAAATTCGGACGTCAAAGAGGACACATGAGGAACGGTTTCTATTTCATTGTGACTTTTTAACAAGCTAACAAGTCAACACGTATAAAATTTGGATGTTATATTCACAAAATAATGCAGCCGTTTCCCTGAGATCTCTAAATTATGTTTTTTTCCTTATGTGAAGATTAAAATTAATTTGGTGGCAATCACGAGAAAAAGGAAATGGTCTTTATGTCCTTTCTGACCATCCGTATACATCCCCTTCTCTCTACTGTGTCCTTGACATTTAAAAGGAAGCCCCTGTGGGAAGCATCCACATTGTACATTCAGTCAGTGTACATGATGTCAAACAGAAGATCTACCCGAGACGCTCACCATCATGATGCAGCAAAGCCCCGTGCTCAGTTCTCTTCTTCATGTCGTACAGCTGTATCGTCTCATCTTTGCTTCCTGTGGCAACAAACCTCTCGCTGGCTGCCACAGCGGATATGGATGCGGTGTGGGCGTGATGTGTGAAGTTTGCCTTGGCTGTCCACTCCTGCATGGCAAACAAAAACACATGAAGCCACTGGGAACTAATGACTCTTATTAATGTTTTAAATGCTGAAACTGGGAGAGGGAAAAAAAGGTTTCTGAGAGGGGAAAATCATCAATTGCATTACATAACAGAGGTTAGCTTGTCATCATCCTATTCAAAAGCATGAAACCTTTGATCATAGCATGACACACAGTGTTGCCCTGTAGGACTACACATCAATCCCAGTGACAGATCAATTTAGTTTGTGAGTGCCAAAGAACAGAAAATACAACGGACACCTGTCTTGTACAATGACATGTACAAACAACAACAAAATAAGACCCTTCAACCTACTTTGTCATCAGTTTTCACGCGGTAACCAAGGGCGACGTGCTCGTAGCTCCCAGCTATCAGCTCCAGTACAGGTGCCATGCTGCCACTTGTAACTACAGGGGGCTAAGCTAGCTGGCTAGTTAGCTTTCTTTAAACAGCCTTTTCTGTCTGAATTCTGTCTCCTGGTTTGAGCAACAGCTAATAGCAGCTACTAACAGGCCAACCAGGGACCTACACGAAGAACAAACAGCGTAAACGGCGTGGTGAATCTATTTAAACATGGCTATACATAACTGTTTTTGCTAACTCAAAATAACGTGTGCAGCTGGTGCGCTTGCGCAAAAGTCTACTTCCTTCCATTTGTTAGATAGTAGTTTTCAAAATAAAAGCCGGTGTTGTGAAAACAGTTTGAGCGTTTATAATGTGGCGATGCTGAGGTTGCATTACTTAATTTTGAAGAATTCATTTAACTTTAAATGACGCAAACATTAACATATAATTAGAAATGTCCTTTAGTTAATTCTATTTTATTATAGTTTTAGGTAAATAAATATGTGTGGGTTAATGGTTGGCTTAATGGTTTGGAGTCATAACATATCTTTATATTTATAAAATTTGTGTTATAACAACAAGTTTCATATATTTTTGTTTTCGAAGACGGCATTTCCGTCCAGAGAAACCACATGCCTTTATGTTAGCTGTTTCTTGAAAATGTACTTCTTTTTTATTCTTTTGCTGAATCAGGACGCAGAAATCACAATAAAGTAACCTCTGTTGAGACAAAAGATTCATTAAAACTCAGTCTAAAGTGTTTTTTTGAGTTTACCTCTGAGAAAAACACACTTTAGAGGAGGGTATCCGCCCTTATATTTGGGAGGGGCGCAGTCGTTTTCCTGTCTTGTTATTGGCTGGTTCCCTTGGAAACGTCATGATTGACACATACGATAACTTGTCCGCATATAACAGTAGTTTTGTGAGAGGATGAATAGTCTGCGTATCTTTTCACACTGAACAGAGCGATGGCAAAGGGGTAAGTATCGGATGACCAACAGAAACACATCAGAGAAACTTGTGTTTTAAACGTTTCCTCCAGCTCTTGTTATGTGCATGTTTGGTTTAAGCTCAGAAGTGACATGTTTAACACGTTGTTTCCATTGAATACAGACATATTTGACGTAAACACCAGCTGCACTGTAACATGACACCTTTTAAAGGTAATGGTTTTGTAGGTTTTGTGTTTCCTGTTCTCTCCTTAAACACAAATGTGCTTCTGGTTCAGACCAACAGCTGTTCTCAGTATGAAGTGCATTTGTGGATGTTGTGTGTCAGAGTCAGAGCTGTTCAGCAGCAGGGTCTGGTGGTGATTACTGGCTTGAATTATACAACAGAACAAAGAGGGAATAGTATTCTCCCTGGTGATATTCTCAACCCTGGTTAAATTAAGAACAGAGAAGTGTCTGTGTTAGTGTGTCAGTCTCTGTTTAAATGGCAGGAAGGGTGCGGCAGATATTGTAATTCTTGAGATACTTGTAATGACATCGTCCCTTTTAGGACATGACGCACAATGAAGATGAGATGGAACAGATATAAAGGTTTTTTGTCTATCTCAAGTGGTAACCTACATTTAGAGCCATGTAGTAGGGTCATTTCATAGAGCCATGGTTTTCCCTTCTGGCTTGTCGGATGTTTTCTGCTGCATTGTTTTGTCTAACAAAACCAAAAAACCCCACCGGGAACAAGACCGGTGTCCGTCAACTGAAGGTTCAATACAGGAATACGCAGGCGATTGAGAAACATTGGCTTGATTTTAATGTAGGGCTGATCATTACGGGTTGAATTGAAACACTTAAAATGAAATCATGAACCAAATAATCAATGTGCAAGCTGTCCCTAAACATTTAAAATATTCTACATATTTAGTTAAATTTGGTGTTAAACATTGGACCTATCTCCCGGTTTGGTATATTACAGCAGCTTCCTGTTTACTACTGTTATCTGAATCTAATAAAGCAACACTTTCTCATTACGGGGCACCATGATGAGTGGGATGTTTCCTATTTGATTGGTTTAACTGCTGAATTAATCAGTGGTGATAACAAAAGGGAACTCTTCCAAACTCACACAGGCTCTGAAGAACAAACACAAGAACAAACGTTGGCTGCATCATTAATTCCTCCCTGGGTGCAACACGGACACGTCACTAATGCAGTAAACAGTAGATGCTGTGGAGGAGCATGTTTGAATGTGTACGAAAAGATCATGCAGTCAAGGATCAAATAAATACATCACAAAGTAATTTGACGACCGTCACACGTCAGTTAATCGTTTGTGTGAATTGAGAAAATATGTTGATCTTTTAACTTTTTAGCCCAAAGGATCGGAGTCCTAGTGATGGGTAAATCTCACTGTAATGGCTGACGGTTGCATAGAAAAGAGCCATCATTAATGTTATTAGAAACAACTGTGCGTTCCCCACTGTGACATCAAGACAACATGTCTGCTGTGTTAAAGACCCGTTGTGTCTGAATTCTCTTGCGGAGGAACAAAATAAACCTCTTGGGAATCTTTTTCTATTAGTTTCAGTGCCCGAAACAGATGGATTCAGTTGTTCCACTACTGCTCTGCTTGATTCACTGCATTCCCACAGTCAACAGGCCAACCAGGAGCTCACCGAGGTGCTTAACCAAATCTGGCGCCTGGATACCAACCGTCTCAAGGCGGGGACTGATTACATCATTTCCCTGCAGGTCAGTACCACACGTCCGCCAGAGACGCTTCTCTGCAACGCAAAACTCAGATACTCGGAGATGCATACATGCAAACCTGACAGCATGACGAGTCTACAGATATGGAAGGCCAAATGGACCAAAACCTCTACTTTGACGTGCGTGTTAAGACGTTAAAAATGAACGTGTTAAGACGTTCATTTTTAACGTCTTAACACGTTTGGACCTTAAGGCT